>CM033720.1:10974291-11277257 GCA_019671005.1 Hibiscus mutabilis
TGCATGTAATTATTTCTTCTAAGTTACAGACTGGCGGGAAAAAAAGCTGATCAAGATGTTGAAGCTACACAAAAGGCAATAGGGTGGACAATTGCCGACTTGAAGGAATTAGCCGGCGGTGTGCATGCACAAGATTTTGTTGGAAGATGATCACAAACCTTCAATTGAGGCCCGGAGGAGACTGAATCATGCCATGAAAGGGGTTGTAATGAAAGAAATCATCAAGTGGCTTGCGCCCGGCATTATATACCCTATCTCACGATAGTACATGGGTAAGTCGGTACAATGTGTAAAAAAGGGAGGTATAACGGTGGTAAGTAATGAAAACAATGAACTCATTCCAACGAGGTGTGACCGGTTGGAGGGTTTGTATGGATTATCGAAAGCTAAACAAAGCCACTAGGAAAGATCACTTCCCATTACCCTTTATTGATCAAATGCTTGGCCGTCTTGCGGGTAAACCCTTTTATTGTTTTCTTGATGGTTATTCAGGTTACAATCAAATTGCCATAGCACGGAAGATCAGAAAAGACAACCTTCACATGCCCATACGGTACTTATGCTTTTCGAAGGATGCCCGTTCGGATTATGTATGCGCCCGACAACCTTCCAAAGATGCATGATGGCACTCTTTTGGACATGGTCGAAGACTTCCTTGAGATCTTCATGGATGATTTTTTCTATTTTTAGTAATGACCCGACAGTTGTCTCGGCAATTTAGAAGGTGTTGGCAAGATGTGAAAAGCGATTTAGTCCTCAATTGGGAGAAATGCCATTTTATGGTAGATGAAGGAATAGTGCTCGGCCACAAGATTTCATCAAAGGAATTGAAGTAGACAAAGCCAAGGTGGGCGTGATCGAGAGATTACCCCCACCAAGTTGGTTAAAGGAAATTGAAGTTTTCTTGGACATGCGAGGTTTTTACAGGAGGTTCATTCATAATTTTTCTAAAATCACTAAACCCTTGTGCAATTTGCTTGAACAGGATAAAGTCTTGATTTTGATGATTCTTGCACCCAAGCATTTGAAAACCCTAAAGGAAAAGCTTGCCTCGGCACCCATTGTCGTTCCACAGTTGGGCGCTACCTTTTGAGCTCATGTGTGATGCAAGTGATTTGCGGTAGGAAGCGGTCCTAGGCCAGCGCATACAGGTAAGACCTTCCATGTGATATACTCGCTAGTAAAACTCTTAATAGTGCTCAAGTGAATTACACAACAGCGGAGAAAGAGTTACTATTTGTAGTTTTTCGCATTTGACAAGTTTCGATCCTATTTGATTGGTACAAGGTAATTGTTCATACGGACCATTCGGCAATCAAATATCTATTTGCTAAAAGGATGCAAACCTCGTTTGATTCGTTGGATATTACTTTTACAAGAATTTGATATTGAAATTAAGGACAGGAAAGGAACAGAAAATCAAGTGGCGATCACTTATCACGTTTAGAGCGCAATAGGGAGGAGGGGCGGATCTAGAGATATCACGATGCATTCCCGGATGAACAAATTTTAGTTGCCTCGGCAACCATGGGCCGCGCATGCCTCGGCAACCCATGATGCCTCGGCGCCTCGGCGGCCCTCGGCGCCTCGGCAACCATGGGCGCCACGCCTCGGCAACTCTCGATGCGCAGCAGCGCCCTTTGGCGCGGCGCGCCTCGGCAATTTTGGGAGCGATCGCCCGGCGGCACATGCATGCCTCGGCAATACCACAGTGCATGCGGATTTAGTTAATTTCCTTGTTTGTGGTATTTTACCTTATGGCATTACTCACCAAGGGAAAAGCGGTTCCGCCATGATGCTAAGCATTACTTTTGGGACGAGCCTCTTTTGTTTAAACAATGTGCAGATCGGGTTATACGCCCGATGTGTCCACTGAAGAAAAGCAACAAAATGTACTCGGCAATGCCATTCTTCACCCTATGGAGGACATTTTGGAGGAACTCGTACCATGACCAAAGTTTTGCAATCCGGTTTGTATTGGCCAACATTGTACAAAAGATGCCCAAGACTTTTACAAGCAATGTGATCGTTGCGGAGGGGCGGGCAATATCTCTAGGCGACATGAGATGCCGCTCGAACATCATCGAGGTGGAATTGTTCGATGTATGGGGATCGATTTTATGGGACCTTTCCCATCTTCATTCGGCAACCTCTACATTCTACTTGCCGTCGACTACGTGTCTAAATGGGTTGAGCATTTGCGGTTCCCAACAACGATTCCAAGACCGTGCAGCGATTCTTGCTTGAGAAAAACATATTTACGGTTTGGGATGCGAGAGCAATTATCAGTGAAGGCAAGCATTTTGACAACAGACTAATTGCCAAGATGTTGCAGCGCTTTGGCATATCACACAAGATCGCCACGACATATCACCCACAAACCAGCGGGCAAGCAAAAATTTCAGCAGGGGTTGAAGGGTATACTCGAGAAAGTTGTAAATCCCTCTAGGAAGGATTGGTCATTAAGACTAGATGGCGCACTTTGGGCATATCGCCTTTGCATTCAAAACACCCTTAGGTATGTCCCCCTTCCGACTTGTCTATGGCAAAACATGCCATCTACGGTGGAAATCGAACACAAGGCATATTGGGCAATCAAGACCGTGAATATGGATTGGGAAAGTGCGGACAAAAGCGTTTGTTGGACCTCAATGAGATAGAAGAATTCCGTGCACTCGCCTATAACAATGCGAATCTACAAGGAGAAAACAAAGCAATGGCATGACAAGAAACTATTGCCGCGACAATTCATGCCAGGGCAACTAGTTCTCTTATTCAATTCTCGGCTAAAACTTTTTCCGGGAAAGCTGAAATCAAGATGGTGGGACCATTTGAAGTTGTCAAACCATTCTCCCATGGTGCCGTGATAATCAAGTCCATCTCGACAAACATGAATTCAAAGTTAATGGACAAAGATTGAAACACTACAATGGTGCCCATGTGGAGCGTAACAAAGTGGTCAACTTAGGAGATGCATGAGCAGCTCTCCTTTGATATTTTATTTTTTTTTTATTTTTTTATTTTTATTTTTTTTTTTTTAATTTTTTTTTTTTTTTTTTTTTTTTTTTTTTTTTTTTTTTTTTTCGATTATTATTATTTTTTTTAGGATAGATTTTTTTTTTATTTTTTAAGTTTAAGAGTTTCCCTTTATACATCTTTATTTATTTTCTTTTATTAGTTTATCTTTAATTTTAATCCTTATTTGATTTGTCTTTGAATTGTAGGAAAAAAGTTCAAGATAAAGAGGAATTTTAATCCAAGAAGGAAAACATCTTCAACAAGGAAACTAATGGGCTGAATCTAAGGCTTATATAAAGCCTCCAATTTACCCTAATCAAAACCCCCTTGCCGTCACCCTCTCCTAACCCAAAACCCTCTTTTTCGTTTTCCTCTAATCCCACCCACCATATTTACCACCTATCTTTTCTATAAAACCCATCACCCTTAACCTATTCCTACTTTTTATCTTGCAACTTTTTAGTTTCTTTTCTTTTCTTTTATTATTTTTTTACAAAACTCACAACCAAGATCATCCATGGCATCCAAAATTAAATTTTTAGTTCATCCAAGTTCCTCCAAAGAACCAAGATACAAAAGTTTGCTACACCGGTGGTTCAAGAAAGATTTCCTCCAAGTTTGAAAGCCGGAAGATTCATGAAGAACAAGGCTTTGAATACTCCAACTCTCATCAAGATTTGGCCTTGAACCATTCATCTTGAGAGGATTGCACATCAAAAGTGGCAAATCTTTTGCCATCAGGAGCAGGTAACATCTCATGGGTAAGAGAATTCTATGCTCACTCACCTAACGGATAATCCTTATGTTTTTGTTCGTGACAAGGCCATACTCATAAGTCCCAAAAATGTCAACACCTTTTACGGGCTTTACATTGAAGGGCGAGCATCAAGCCTTCGTTGATCAAATCACTCCCAAGCAACTCGACAAGGTGCTTCAGAACTCACTCAGCCGGGAACTCATTGGAGCAGCCCGGTAAATACAAAGGACACGGTAAATCGCCTTGGCTTAAACCCGAGGCAAAACTATGGAATAAGTTTGTTAAAACTTCTTTAATGCCCACCACACACAATACTACCGTTGATATACCACGTCTTTTGCTCATACATTCTATTTTGCATAATCGCATCATTAACATTGGAAAAATTATTTGTGATGAGATTTTTGTATGTAGCTCAAAAGATAAGGGTTCTCTTTTCTTCCCTTGTAATTTCTAATCTTTGCAAGGAGATGCATGTCCCAAGTGAGTCCACCGATGAAAAGGCCCTACCAAAGTCGGTTGGAATCAAGCACAAATCAAAAGCTAATGGGAGAGGCACGGGAAATTCTTCAAGGCCTCCAATTGCGCGGCAACTCCTGCCGCCCCGGCAATCCCTAATGCCCAAGCACCTAACGCCGGGCAACTCGGCCATCAACCCGGGACACTTTGAAGCACTCTTGCAACCATTGGCAAGCCACCTAAGGCAAATTGAAGACCCGGCAACTAATGTTCATGCGGTACATGAAGGAGCACAACAATGCCATCACCCAAGTCATCCTAGAAAAGTACCCGGACAATCGCGTGCCGTTCCCAATCTTTCTGCCGAGATCCTTGCCCGGCAACCAATGAAGCGATCGCCACGCAACAACCGCAGCAGATGATGCCGCGACAGCCTACATCGTGCTGCACAAGATGATGCCACGGCAACCAACCCGAAGATGCCACGGCAGCCAAAGCTAAAGACATCCGGCAACCCTTTGCAAAAGCCAAGGTAAAGCACCTATGCCGAATCAACTCCTACGGAATCATTTTCTGATTTTTCAGATTTGGGACGAGTCCTCCATTGCACCAACAAAGACCGCACCAATTGAATCCTCAAGCGAAAAGCCAATGACATTGATGAAGAGGGCGATGAGGACAACCCGTCACGAGGATCGATTCCACCACCGGCAACAAGAAAACAACCATCAGCGTTCAAGCAAGAGAATCAAGACACCGACCAAAGGAAACTAATCATCACGATGATGAACTCTCGGAGTAAGTCCTCGTATGCATTTATTTTTTTTTATTTTTATTTTTTTTTCTTTAATGCATGCATTGAGGACAATGCCTCACTCGAGTTTGGGGGGATTGTTATTAGTAGTTACCATGTTTAGTTACATTCATCTTAAGTATTACATTTAGGATACATAAATTGCTTGCCATGCCTTTAATTGGAACAAAAATTGCTTAGATTTGATGAATATTCGATGATGACTTTGCCAATGCACTTAATTGATAAATTTTTATTCTAGGATAACCATGGAAAAACTTAGAATTTTACTATGATGCTAAATTTGATGAAACTTTGTTGTGGTTTGATTGATTTAAGAATTCTAGTGAACTTAGGTTGATAATTAACAAATTGGGGATTAGAATAAAAATTGGATGAATGCTAGAGGTGCCAAAAATTGGCTCTAGCATGTGCTAAAAAAATTGATCACTAGAGGTGCCGAAAGCTGGCTCTAGTATGTGTTAAAAAAAATTGATAAGCTAGAGGTGCCCGAAACCGGCTCTAGTCGAATAAATTAACTTAATAAAACTAAAAACAAAACACTAGAGGTGCCCAAAAGCTGGCTCTAGTTAAAACATGTTAAAAAGAACCCAATAAAGTAATTTGAAAACCTCTTGTTTGCATAGAATCAAAAAATCAACTTGCACACAACTCACACACTCACAAGCATTATAGTTTGATTAGAGTAACTCCTAAGTTTTCGAAAAATAAAAAGCCAATCATACTTTGTGCCCGGTTGAGAGGTGAAATCAAGTTCAAAGCTAAGTTTGTGAAAATTGAAGTCTTGGCGGTAATTATTAGTTTGCATTGCTTGAGGACAAGCAATAGTTGAGTTTGGGGGTGTGATAAGTGTTCAAAAAGTACTATTTTTCTTACCCTTTTTACTCATATTATTGTTAGACTTAGGCTCATATTAGTTGCATAATTAGCCATTCATGCATTAATCCATGTTTCCTTCCATCGTTGAGCTTGATTACATAACTTGGTAGTTTTTGTGGGAAAAGATCTTTGCTTTGTGTGTGTTTTTGTGTGTATATGCGGGATCACTTGCCAAAGCAAGGCTAGCAAGCTAGTTGCAGGGCAATGCATGAAGGAGATGCCGAGCTAGTTGCAGGGCAATGCATGAAGGAGGCGCCGAGCAGTTGCGGGGCAATTGTCGACAAAGCAAAGGTGATATGGTAGTCGAAATTGATGACTAGACAAGCCCAAGATGACGTGGAGCAAAGCCCAAATCCCAAAGGAATTTGATTTCCATGAAGAAGATTAAAGAAGAATTAAATTCCAAGAAGATAGGAGAAGTTCTAGTAGGAATATAATTATAATAAAAATTATATTCTTTAAAGATAATTTAATTCAACAACTTCCTCCTCAAAGAAGGACTTTGACCTAGCCCTATAAATAAGAGGAGATTTCGATTTCACAATCCAGAGAGAGCAAGAGGGAATTTGACAACTCCAAGGAGACAGACAAGCATCTAGGGCAAGGAGGATTTCGACAAGCCTCCTTCTTCATCTTTTTCTTTCTTGTTCGATTGGGTTCATGCTAGGGATTATTTATCTTGTGTTTCTTTGGAACCTAGCCATGAACTAAATCTATTTGGCTATGGTTATTGTGTTTTGTGGTTGTGAGAAACTATTGGTTTTTGTTTAGGTAATAAGAGTTTGCACTTTTCTATTCAAGGTTTATTCATTCTTGGTTCTTATTCTTGTTTTGCGAGTGAATTGGGAGAGGATCTCGTGATTTCATCTATTTATCTAATATCGGGAGAGTTAGATTCAAAGCGAATGAATATGATCTTTATTCAATCTATTGATGGTGAAGATTAATCCGGCTTAGGAATAAGTTAAGGATTTCAGCGGCTCTCTCACCTCTCAAAGATCTTGGTCAATGGGATTCATCTATACCAGTCTTGGCTTCTCACCCCCCAAGTCCTCTAACACCTCATCATGATGTGTAGCCACCCAATCACGTATCCCAATATCATGAAGTAGCCACAGTACTTCTCCCTGTAGATTCTCGGTGGAAACCAAACTCTGCACCGTCTGGGAAACCAAACTAAAAATGGTATCTACAAATCCAAAATGGTATCTCATATTGTCATAGAACCTGTGACTAGGTCTTTAAAGCAGCGATGTCTCTCCTCAAGAATCGTACACAAGAGAACGATTCTAAACATAAGTTTTTGAAGAAATCCCAAGTCAACCGACATGGATGAACACTACTCACAATGGACTCCCACGGTGTGGGTATTTTCGTTCAAGATAGATACAACACCAAATATTTCTTGGATGGCTCTAAACCCATCTCATTCATACGCCTCCATCCATGCCCACTACACCACCTCGAGTTGGTCATTCACCAAGAGATCCAGAGAAAGTCTTGATCCGTTAGCAAACAAGGTCTAGAAGATAAGAATTTCAGGTGTGACACTTGATGCAATACTACACCCTAAATCAATCAAGAAATTGTCCTGCGCACAGTGGTAGCCAATAACATCAGGTCATTATGCCTTTGCTCTGTTGTCTCTCCTTTAACTAGGTAGTCATGTCAATACTAGAGGTGGGTGGTGGGCATGACTCACCCATCCTCTTAAAGACCACGAGGGGCGGGAGGCTCGTAGGAGCCCGGAGGATCTAACGAGGTAGGAAGATCTAATAGCGGATCATCAATCGCTTGAGGCAGTTCTCTCAAGCCTCGCCCATGGTCGGCGTTCCTTTCACAGTGCTTATACCTTAGGATCTCTACAAGAATAGAACCTAAGATTAGTTTATAACATTGGAGAATCGAACATAATTAATTAAGCAGATAAGATTTGGTGACATGGCCCGTTTTAAAATACCTTTGTAAAGCGTTTTGGGCCTTTTTTAAATGGACTCACGGTCAAATTTTTGTAAAACCAAAGGTTCGATACCAACCAAATGTAACCCCTAGATCGGCCCCTCGAAAAGACCATGTCTAGAGGGCAGGCCCGAGATGTTAAAGCCCGATTAGAAATTAGGAATAACTGGCAACTTGCATGATACAGGTCATTTATCTTGACTATTGCCAATCTTTGCACTTGCTCAAAGGACTTAGCACTACAGCTTCTCATCAGACCACATTTAGTGGGTAGTATCTTTGTAAAAATATATGTATCTCTTTTTGCAACCACTTTCACAGGCAGCTTGCATTTTATCTTCTCCGTGGCAACAAGTTCACAGAAACATACTGCTGGATGTATAGGAACTTTTGTTTATACTCTTAAAAATAGGTCTATTTTCTTGCTCTGAGGATGGATAAACCGATCTTTGTGGAGCCTATCCATGTAGGCCTCTAACATGCCTACTTCTCGAACTCATCCAAGAAAATCATCCAAAGTAGGCAGATTAAAATGCCAACCAACTTTGCAAACTTTCAGCACCATTTGCAGGCATTCTAACTCGGAAGAAAAAACACTTCAACTTGTCTGTGGCTCTAGGCCCATTTGTATAGATCTGTCATTATCCCTCAACCATTGATCTACCTTGATTGGATATCTTGTCTTCTGCAAGAAAATCATTGTACCATATCTATAAACCTACTCGGTGGGGGCTACCAGAGAGATAGCAGTTCTTGAGAGATAACCTTCACTATAGATCGGCTTCATATGCAGATGGAAGTAGTGGCTCCTTGGTGTGCCTAAATCTACGACATATCCTCGATCTTGGGATAAAATCCTCGTCGAAGCTCTCTATCTAGAGCCTCGACTACCATCCAGGATCACGTCTTCTTACGAATATTCAAAAGCTACGTAGATAAGAAACAGGTTATTCATCGGATATTTGGTCTTAATGTAGTGCGACTTCGATTTGTGGGCATGTATTCACTAGACACCCTTTTATGACTCCTCTACTACCCAGGGGTTCCTAGAAGCGCTAAACTAAATACGATACCACTAAATATAACACCACTAAGCCGATTGTCACATTGGGCATAAGCCCAAAACCCATTTATAAAATCTGTGACGAGTTTGCTTAAATTCAAGTTCATAAACGCAAAGATTAAAGAGAGTTGTACAATTATTCTAACACATTATAAGAACTTCAATTTAAACATATTGATTAAAAATATTGGTGTGGAAATAAATTAAATAAGAGTTCTGAATACAAAACACAAAGGTCTATGAATACATTGCCCCTACAAATCTAAGTAATGTACTCTTGGCATATCAATGGGCAGAAGTCCCTGCTCTGGTGGCTCCTTGCAAGTCTGCGGCAACCTAAAGACATGCATAGAAAATAACAATTCCAAGCGTTGAGCTCAAAATCTTGGTGGATACACCTGCATTATACTATCTTTACGGATCATAAACATAAGCATGTAATCAAGTAATGATTAAGCAAGCATGAATATCCAAGTGCGGCTACTATGATCGCGTAAGCATGCCCTCAACATGGGATCTTTAAGTAAGCAATTCATCACAATCATAATTAAGTGAGGCTCACATCGAGGCCCCATGTTGCATACCATACACCTGTGTGAGGCGGAGTCGCGGCATTGAATATACACCACTGCTCAAATCATCCCTCGAGCACATATGGATGAGGCTAGGGTCCACATAACATCGGTAACCTACATCCATTTGACTTACCATGGTGTTGCAACACATTTTTGGGCATTCAAATTCCATCGACCAAGTGCTGAGCCTTATCTTTGACTCATTATTACAACACTAATACATCAATAACTTAACCATCATAAGGTTTACTCAGTCTAAGTCTCACTTTATTCTCATTTATTCATATACGGGATTGGACATCCAATTTTTCAATTTTACAATTTCATTTCCTTACCTCGAGGGACCGCTTTGGGACCTATACATCAAATTATGGAACCTGACAAAACCTCAAATTTCTTGGACATATTGCCCAATAGTGTCGGTACTCTGTCACGGTGTCGGTACTCCACTATAGATACCCGATTGCTCCTCTGTCGGAGTCTTGATGCCGACAGGTTTGAAAAGATTAAATTCCCCAAGCCGTGCCTATGGGTTTGCCTGGTGTCGATTGCACGATGTTGATACGTAAACCTCGATGCCAGATCTCGCTATATTGGTACCTCACCTACCACATCACAGATACACCCATGGCGTTTCAATAAACAGAACAACAGCTATTGGAGATTCTATTTAGCTAAGTGCGATGCTAGAACCCGTACAGTATGCCCTTCAAAGCTTGGCTCTTTTTTCTAGGCGGGTCTTAGATCTTTGAACAGGACGTGGGTATGCGAAGGCTCATATTCTGGGGCTTAGAATTCGCCTTCTTTAACCCCAAACTAACGACAAACCCCAATACTTGATCTGGCGTATGAAGGTGTTTAAGTTGGTTTCTATTATTTCGAGTTATTAACACTAATATTAGAGCCATCAGTAACAACCACCAAGATCATTCAACATACATTAATTCATCAAATGACATATTCAAAGCATTCATCTTTATGATATGCGAGTAACAAAAGAAATGAAGTTATTACTAAATGTTTCAAGTATTATGCAAACAGTGGACCTACTAAAAAACGCCGTTTTTGTTGAGCCTTCTTGCTCGAGAGCCAATAACGTTTTGCTGAAATGTTGTAAACCAATTTAAATTTTACTAAGAGTTTGGGCTTGAGGCTAATGTGAAAGATTTAACATAACAAAATTTGATGGTGTCCCGCTCCATTGCTTCATAAGAAACCCTCCAAATCCCCTGTTTTTTCATCCAACTCCAATTTTTGACATTCTTTTCAAATGAGAAAAATTAATAGAATATGTAAGTTTTAAGCCAAGCGTTATTCCTACTCTAAACATAAAGATATGCCCTTTTATTAATGAAGAAGTGACTTTTACCGACAATGAGGGGAATTAGAATATTTGCAACAATATTGGTCTTAGTGATATTATAACCTGCAAAAGAAAAATAACCCCCCTTTTTTTTTCATATAATTAAGTGATATTAGAATATGGCCTCCAAAAATCATTATCTTGACACAATTACAAACATAAACCTGGTTCATAAATTATAAAGCTCGGTTAAAACTAGATATTTTACCTAAAATTTAATTCATTATCATAAATAAAAATCTTCTAAGGGTGTCATAACTTGTATAAAAAATTCCGAAACAATATATTAAAATCTTAATGGACAGGTAAAAATTTTGTTTTGATGCAATAGTCAAGCTTGTAAATATGACTGAATAATAAATTCATCTTTACATTAGTTAAGGACTTTATCTTTTGCATTAAAATTATATATTTTACTTTGTATAAAAAGCTAATTTTTTCAATATATTACATAAACAAGTGTATCCACACTATAAAAAAATAAAATATGTCTAACCTAAATTTAAACTAAACCTCCTCAATTATAAACAATCAAATTCTAAAGGTTGTGAACTGTAAACTATTACAGGAGAACTAAAATCTAGCCTATAATTAAAGACATATATAAGCCCAAAGTTTCTGGCAGAAATCAAAGGTTTTTTTCTTCATATTTTGGTGCTAAATATTTCTTTATTTTTAGAAAGTCATCTTGGTTTAGAAAAACAATGTTGTAAGGCAAGATTCAGCGTTGACATCAAAAGCAAGTCGACCATTATGTAAAAACTATGCATTTCGAGAGCAATTTTCTTTTTTATTAGGTCATAAAATGGGGCAAAAAGAGGGAGTATTTTACAAATATAATTAAATTAATAAGTATTTTAATATATATTTATTTTTTAATTTATTTTAAAATTTTAAAATCTCATTTCTTAATTAGCATTATGATTGGTGAAGATAATTTTTTTGAATGTTAGGAATAATAATGAATAATGCTAAAAACTTTAAGGGCAAAACTGGTCAAATTCTTTATGAGTTAAGTTGGGAAAATAATAAAATTTAGAAAGAGTGCATTAAGCCTTTATCTTATTAACAAACAACCTTAAATAAAAAGCTTGTTTATTATTTATTTTTACCTTTCTACAAGAGATTGTAAAACTTTTTTGTGTAAAAGAGAAAATGTCTGATCTGACTGAGGCAGTGCATATTTTTTTAGATTTATTATTACTTTTTATAGATGTTTTAAAATCTTTATTAGATTATGTTTTTAGTTTACTTTTGTTTATAATAAATTTGTACTGATTAATGTGTCAAAAATAAAACAACTAGAGTTAATTATTTAAAAACATAAAAATGTATTTATTGAAATGTAAACATAAATTGTAAAAAATAATTAAAATATTATGAAGTCATGCTAAATTACTTAAAAAGAATCTATGCGAATAAAGTATAAGAATCGGTTATTTATTTATTTATTTTTGCTTCACTCGAACCCAATAATGTCAGCATGTTTGGTGGGTTAGTGCTGTGAAAAAAAAATTCATGGTATTCAAATTGTCAAAACCATGGCCACCCCACCTAGTGTATTTTCGGATGTCGGAATAGATCAGATTAATTTTAAAAAATATTTATTTTTATAGTAAAATAGAAATTTGTATATGATCTAAAAGTTGGATATTTAATTTTTCGGATATCAAAATTTTGAATTATTAAATTAAATATCCGACTTTTCAAAAAGAAAAACTAGTAGTAAACTTATTTTTTTTAAATAACCAAAATAAATGATAATAATAGTAATAATAAAATAGTAATAGTCAAATAATTATATAGGGGTAATGAAAATAACTAATAATAATAATATAGTGGTGTTTTATAATATATATATATATTAATATGAATTTATATTCAATAAATAAATGAAAGAAAATAAAGAAAAAACACGTGAAGAGATCAAATTAAATAAAAATAAAACTTAAAATGATCAAAAGAATAAAAAATTATTTTAAATTAACCTTCGTTCAAAAAAGGTATGACAAAGCAATTAACTCCAATATAATAAAAGGTTTATTATTTATTTCTGAATTTTCAGATAATTTGAATTTTTTTTAATAGTCTTAAGGTGATTACAAGATAATATCAGTTTATACATATTCTTAATCCTTTGTCAAAACATCTATACCTTGTAAACAAAGCGATTTGTATCAGGTCTCTTAAAATGAACATCATCCGATTTTTTACTGGACCACTTGTTGAGTTCAGATTATTTAAAAATTAAATATTGAGATTTGTATTAGTTTTGATTATGTTTTTTTTACCTTTTTTGAAAATATCTTTTTTTACTTAAATATTCAATCTAAATTATTAAAAAAACAGATCATATGTATTTGAATTCTCATATTAAATCTTCATATAAACGGATCAAATTTCTTATATCGATTTTTTTTCACAGCGCTAACCCACCAAACATGCTGACATTATTGGAGTTCGAGTGAAGCAAAAATAAATAAATAAATAACCGATTCTTATACTTTATTCGCATAGATTCTTTTTAAGTAATTTAGCATGACTTCATAATATTTTAATTATTTTTACAATTTATGTTTACATTTCCAATAAATACATTTTTATGTTTTTAAATAAATTAACTCTAGTTGTTTTATTTTTGACACATTAATCGATTGATTTATTATAAACAAAAGTAAAACTAAAACATAATCTAATAAAGATTTTAAAACATCTATAAAAGTAATAATAAATCTAAAAAAATATACCTTTGCCTCGAGTCGTATCGGACATTTTCTCTTTTACACAAAAAAGTTTTACAATCTCTTGTAGAAAGGTAATGAAATAAATAATAAACAAGCTTTTATTTTAAGGTTGTTTGTTAATAAGATAAAGGCTTAATGCACTCTTCTAAATTTTACCTATTTTCCCAACTTAACTCATAAAGTATTTTTTTGACCACTTTTGCCCTTAAAGTTTTTGCCGTTATTCATATTATTCCCTAACGTTAAAAAAATTATCTTGACCAATCATAATGCGCTATAACATTTTTTATTTTAAAATTTTAAAATAAAGTAAAAAAATAAATATATATTAAAATACTTATTAATTTAATTATATTTCTCAAAATACTCCATCTTCTTCCCCCATCGTCTTCTCCCCCAATTTTCCATTCCTTTTTGCTCTCGAGCTTCTTCTTCCTTGCTTTATTTCTCACGGTCGAGGTTTTAGACAACGCTGAATTTTGCCTTCCACCTCAGTTTCTAAACTAAGATGACTTTCTCATGGACAAGAAAGATGACTTCGGGTTAGAGCATGATGGTTCCAACCCTTTGTTTCCCTACAATTTCCATTTCGGCTTTGGGTTTTCTTTGGATCTTATTAATTCTCCGGTTGATTCTCTGCTAAGTTCTCCTGTAAATATTGTACAGTCTCTCACAACCTAAAGGTTGATTAAACAACTTTAACACAAAGCTTCTCCTGTAAATTTCTTAGTTAGCCATTATTTTTATTCTCATTTCAATTTGATTCCAATTTGGGTATGTAATATATTGGAAAAATTAGCTTTTTATACAAGTGTATATATATAATTTATGTAATGCAAGCCATAGTCCCACTAGTTTAAGGGCGTTAGATTATTCAGTCGTGGTAGCAAATAAGTTTTGACTATTGTATTTCAAAACTTGTTTTTACCCAATCCAAGAAGATAAGGATGAATCATTATTCATTTTTGAAGGTGAAAAGATAAGGATAAATCTCGAGAAGATTTAGATGTCATGTAATGACCGGTTTTTTGGAATTCGAGGGTCAGATTAGTCCGAGAGTTGGACCTCATGTTGGGCCAAAATTTTGGGCCTTGTGTGCATATCTCGAGCCCAATTTGGTGTTGGGGTTGTTGTTGTGTTTTTCTTTGGAGGGGTAATAGAGTAATTCCTCTCTCAAGCATATGAAAAAAGGGGGAAAGAATTAATTTTTTGTAGGGTGTTGTAAGGGTGTGAGATCACATTGTCCCTATCTTTTCTATTCCCCTCATTGTTGAGGTGTGAGTGTCATCTTAAAAGGGTAATCTTTATGGTTTAGAGTAGGAATCTCGGATTAGGGCTTAAGGGAAAATGTTTCAGTATCAAAGGATCTATCATTTGAGGTAAGAATGTCAAAGATTGGAGTTGGATGAAAACTTTGGGGTTTTGGAGGGGTTTTGTGAGGAAGAACGGGATTGGGGAGTTTAATCTCATATTTTGTTATGTTAAATCTTCTTTAGTTCTCCTTTACCTCTTAGTAGTGTTGTAATTCGATTTACAACATTTGGGTGTCGTTAAGGAGCTTGGTGAGCAATCTAAGGCTCAACGAAAATGAAGGCTTGAAGTAGGTGGAAATCAAGGTTTGCTGGTATTTTGAAGAAGGTTAGTACACTTCCATTTCTTTGTTTCCTGCATATCATAAAGATGAATGCTTTGTATGTCATTTTGATGAATTAAGTATGCTTGAATGATCTTGGTGGTTGTTAATGGCAAATCTAATATTAGTGTTAATAACTCGTAAAATTGGTAGAAACCAACCCTAAACACCTTCTATACGTTGTAGATCAAGTATTGGGGTTTGTCAAGCTAGTTTGGGGGTTAAAGGTATGAATTCTAAGCCCCAGACCTAGAAATATGAGCTCGCATACCGGTACGGTCTGGTTCAGTATCGGTACCCCGTCTAGAAAAAAGAGTCAAGTTTTGAAGGGCATACCGGTATGGGTTCTCGAGTATCAGTACCTCTAGCTTAAATAGAATTCCAATAGCGTGTTCACGTATTGAAACGCTATGGGGTGTATCGGTATGGGTAGGTGAGGGTACCAATATGGGTGAGGATCGGTACGGGAGGTTTACGTACCAATATCAGGTACCGATACGAGGTAAACCTATAGGTACGGCTTGGGAATTTAATCTTTTCAAACCTAAAGCGAGTATCGTACCCATAGAGGAGTCCAGGTACCCATAGTGATCCGACACACCCGTATAGAGTACCGATACTCATTGGGCAATATGTCCAAGAAATTTGAGGTTTTGCTTGGGGGTTCCATAATTTGATGTATAGGTCCTAAAGGGTCCCTGGAGGTATGAAATGAGTTGTAAAACTGAGAAACTGGATGATTAACCCTGTATATGAATAAATGAGAATATAATGAGACTTAAGTGTGAGTAAACCTTATGATGGTTAAAGTCGTTGATGTATTAGTGTGGTAATAATGAGTCGTGCCTTGCGTGTACTTGGTTGATGGAATTTGAATGCCCAAGAAAGTGTTGCAACACCATGGTAAGTTGAGGGGATAGAGGTTCCCGATGCTATGTGACCCGGGCCTCACCCGTGTGTGCTCGAGGGATGATTTTGAGCAGGGTGTATATTTCAATGCTGCGTGACCCAGCCTCACCTAGGGTGTATGTTCCGATGCAACATGACTCACTCTCACCCAAAGTGTATGTACTGATGCTATGTGACTCGGCCTCACTCCTATATAGTATGGTATGTGGACCTTGTGGACCCTTAATTAATTTGATTATTGATTTAAAGACTGGTATGTTGATCCCATGTGTTTACGCGATCATAGTAGCGCCACTTGATATTCATGCTTGCTTATTCATTACTTGATTACATGCTTATGTTTCTGATCTGTATGAAGCATAGTATAATAGAGGTGTATCCACTAAGATTTTGAGTTCAGCGTTTGGAATTGTTATTTTCTTATGCATGTCTTTAGGTTGCTACACGTACTTGCAAGGAGCCATCAGTAGGACTTCACTCATTGATATGCGAAAAGTCTGATACTTAGATTTGTAGGGGTAATGTATTCATAGGACCCTTGTGTTTTGTATCTGTAACTCTTATTGACTTATTTCCATACCGAATATTTTTAATCAATATGTTTTAAATTGAAGCTCCTTAGTAATGTTAGAATAATTGTACAACTCTTTTTAATCTTTTATGGTTTATGAAACTTTGAATTTGGGCTAAACTCGCTCGCAGATTTTATAAATGGGTTTGGGCTTAAGGCCCAATGTGACACCGGGTTTAGGGTGTTATATTTAGTGGTATCAGAGCTTAGGTTTAGCCGATTCTAGGAACATCGGGGTAGTAGAGAGTCATAAAAAGGGTGTCTAGTGAATACATGCCCACAAATCGAAGTCGTACTCATATTAAGACTAAATATCTGATGGAATAACCTTGTTTCTTATCTATGTAGTTGAATATGCCTAGAAGAGTACGTGATCCGGATGAGAGTTGAGGCTCTAGATAGGAGAGCTTCGATGAGGATTTTATCCCGAAGATCGAGGATATGTCAGAGAGTGAGGGGCACCAAGGAGCCAATTACTTCTCCCATCTGCATATGGTCTTTGGATCGGATAGTGAAGGTTATCTCAAGAACTTTCGCTACCCCTCGGGAAGCCCCAATTGAGAGGCTTCATAGATATGGTACAATGGATTTCTTGGGTAGAAGACAAGATAATCCAATCAAGGTAGATCAATGGTTGAGGATACGCATTAGATCTTGCGTCAAATGGGCCTAGAGCCAATAGACAAGTTGAAGTGTGTTTTTTTTCTTCTGAAAGAGAATGCCCGTAAATGGTGCGAAACAGTAAAGTTGGGTTGGTATCTTAACGGGCCTACTTGGGATGATTTTCTTGATGAGTTCGAGAAGTAGTATGTTAGAGAAGCCCATATGGATAGTCTACAAGATCGGTTTACCCATCTGATATAAGAAAATAGACTGATTTAAGAGTATAAACAAAAGTTCCTACATCTGAGTAGGTATGCTCTAGAACTTGTTGCCACGGAGAAGATAAAATGCAAGCGGTTCAGGAAAGGGTTGCAAAAAGAGATACATACATTTTTACAGCATACCCACCAAATGTGTTCTCCGATTTAGTAGCTAGTGCCAAGTCCCTTGAGCAAGTGCAAAGATTGGCGTATAGTCAGCATGTGGACCATATCAATGCAAGTGAAGCTAGTTATTCCCACTCTAATCAGTCTCAGTCCTCTTCGAGGAGGAATCGAGGAAACTGAAGTCAGAGAGGTAGAGCATCGAACCAGTTAGGAAAGTCTAATCGTAGGTCTACCTCTGCGGGGCGTAGAAGGCCCAACTCCTCTTCTGCTATGGGTTCTGGAGGCTCTTCTAGAGGATCTTATGCACCAGTATGTGCCCAGTATGGGCGTAAGCACCATAGAGAGTACTATAGCAATGCTAAGGTATGCTATGGGTGTGGATCTCCGGACCACTTATTGAGAGAACGCCCTGAAGCTTTGGATGCTGCCCCAATTCAAAATTAGAGGAACTCTTCGCGATCATGTAAGGGTCGTGGTTTTTCTAGAGGATGGGTGAGTCATGTGTCGGGACACCAGAGTGGCGGTACCTTCTAGTCAATAGCTAGAGCTCCTGCGAGACAATATGCAGTCAAGGCAAATGAGGAATGTGAGGCTACCAATGTTATTTCAGGTATGTTCACCTTATTTTTTGTTTTTATTATTGCTCTTGTGGATTCAGGGTCTACTTATTCCTACATCCATAGTGGGTTATCGAAGCAGTAGGGTATACCTGCCGAAGATCTTGAGGTGCAAGTTAGTGTGACTATCTCGTTGAGGTACGATGTGCTAGTTGATAAGGTTTATAGGAGATGTCCTATAGAGGTTCAAGGTTTAGTATTTCTTACATATTTAATAGTGCTACCGTTTCAAGAGTTTGATACCTTCTTAAGGATAGATTGGCTTTTCGAACACGATGTAAGTTTGGGTTGTAAGACTAAGAGTTTAAAACTTTATGTTTCAGATAGGTCTCGAATTGTGGTTAAAAGTGAAAGAAAACCTTGTCTTGAAAATGTGGTGTCATCCTTAATAGCTTAGAAGCTAATTCAACAGGGTTGTGAAGTCTTTATAGCTCATGTAGTACATATCAAAGTTGAAAGCCCGCTGTTAGAGAATCTACAGACAGTTAGAGAGTTTGTTGATATATTCTCTGATGAGCTATCAGAATTACCCCATGATCGAGAGTTAGAGTTCAGAATTAAGGTGAAGCCTGAAACAACACCAGTGTCGATAGCACAGTATCGTATGGCACCCACCAAGTTGAGAGAGCTAAAGAGTAAGATCTAAGAGTTGTTCGAAAAGGGATTCATCCGACCGAGCATCTTGCATTGGGGTGCACCGGTCCTGTTTGTTAAGAAAAAAGATGGATCAATGAGGATGTGCATTGACTATCGATAGCTTAATAAGGTAATAGTAAAGAACCGTTATCCCCTCCCGAGGATTGATAATCTGTTTGACCAATTAAGAGGGGTTTGCGTGTTCTCAAAGATTGATTTAAGATCGGGCTACTACCAGTTGAGGTGGTAGAAGAAGATGTCCAAAAGACCACTTTTAGGATACGGTATGGACTATATGAGTTCTTGGTAATGCCATTTGGGCTTACCAACGCATCTGACTTTTATGGATCTTATAAACTGAATTTTCTAGCCTTACCTAGACCAGTTTGTGGTGGTTTTCATAGACGACATCTTGGTGTACTCGCGGCTCCAGAGAAGAGCACGATTACCATCTACTAGTTATTCTTTAGACCTTGAAAGAGATGAAGCTTTATGCCAAGTTCCGTAAGTGTGAGTTTGGCTTTTACGAAGTGGCTTTTTTGGGTCACATTATCTCTACGGATATAATCCGTGTTGACCTAAAAAATCCAGCGGTAGTTAAGTGGAAACCCCTAGGAATATCTCTCGAAGTTCGTAGTTTCCTTGGACTTACCGGGTATTATAGGCAATTTGTTAAAGGCTTCTAGATCATAGCGGGGCCTATAACCCAACTCCAACAGAATGAAGTCTTTTTCGAGTGGAATAAGAAGTGACAACAAAGTTTTGAGCTTGATTGAAGGCGTATCTTATGGATGCCCCAGTATTGACGCAACTTGAGTCGGGAAAAGATTATGTTGTTTTCAGTGATGCCTCATTTGTGTTAGGTTAGTGTTGCGCGTAATAAGTGCTACGCAAATGTGCAAGTATACACGTCGCAAGTTATAGTATAAAAGATATCGTCTCCACGAGGATTGATGCCACTTCAAGAATCTAGTCTCTTGCAATTGTGTAAAAAGTAAAAACACAAATAAAGGATTATAGGAGTTTAACTAATAACTAATGGAAAGCAATAAAGTAAAAGAAAATATGAGATCAAATGAGAGAGAGAGATAGGCCAGGTTATCGTGAGTTGAGGTGTGATAGCCGATTGGATTGTCTTGGTAAAGTGCATGGGCAACTCGATTGCCGTGGCAACTTGCACAATGGGTTGCCTTGGCAACTAATCGATGGTTGCCCGGGCAACTACTTGGGCATTTGGGCAGCAACCTTTAAGGTTCGGGCAGCGTTTTGAATGGTTTCTTCTTATCCCTAAGTCGAAACTCTAGCTACTTGTGCATGCCTTGATAATACATCCCTGCGTGAATCAAGGGTGAACAACAACCAATCGCGCTCCTCTTAGCCGTTGAAATCCTTAACTTATTCCTAAGCCTGATTAATCTTCACCATCAATTGATTGAATAAAGATCATATTCATTCGTCTCTTGAATCTAACTCTCCGATATTAGATAAATAGATGAAATCACGAGATCTTCTTCCAATTCACTTGCAAACAAGAATAAGAACCAAGAATGAATAAACCTTGAATAGAAAAGTGCAAACTCTTATTACCTAAACAAAAACCAATAGTTTCTCACAACCACAAAACACAATAACCATAGCCAAATAGATTTAGTTCATGGCTAGGTTCCAAAGAAACACAAGATAATTAATCCCTAGCATGAACCCAATCGAACAAGAAAGAAAATGATGAAGAAGGAGGCTTGTCGAAATCCTCCTTGCCCTAGATGCTTGTCGAAAATTCTCTCCTCTTGCCCTCCTTGGACTTGTTGAAATTCCCCTCTCTTGCTCTCTATGGATTGTCGAAATCTCCCTCTTACTTATAGGGCTAGGCCAAAGTCCTTTTTTGAGGAGGAAGTTAAGTTGGAATTAAATTATCTTTAAAGAATATAATTCTTTATTATAATTGTATTCCTACTAGAACTTCTCTTATCTTCTTGGAATTTAATTCTTATTTAATCTCTTCATGAAAATCAAATTCCTTTGGGTTTGGGCTTTGCTCCACGTCATCTTGGGCTTGTCTAGTCATCAATTTCGACTACCATATCACCTTTTCTCTTGTCAACAATTGCCCTGGCAACTGGCTCGGCATCTCCTTCATGCATTGCCCTGGCAACTAGTTTGGCGTCTTCTTCATGTATTGCCCTGGCAACTAGTTCTAGCCTTGCTTTGGCAAGTGATTCTGCACACACACAAAAACACACCAAATCAGCATCTTTTCCCACAAAAACTACCAAGTTAAGTAATCAAGCTCAACGATGGAAGGAAACATGGATTAATGCATGAATGGCTAATTATGCAACTAATATGAGCCTAAGTCTAACAATAATATGAGTAAAAATGGTAAGAAAAATAGTACTTTTGAACACTTATCACACCCCAAAACTCGAACTATTGCTTGTCCTCAAGCAATGCAAACTCATACTTACCGCCAAGACTTCAATTTTCACAAACTTAGCTTTGAACTTGATTTCAATTCTCGAACAAGGGCACAAAGTATGATTGGCTTTTTATTTTTCGGAAAACTTAGGAATTACTCGGAATCAAACTATAATGCTTGTGAGTGTGTGCGGGGTTGTGTGCAAGTTGATTTTTCGGATTCTATGCAAACAATAGGTTTTCAAATTACTTTATTGGGTTCTTTTTAACATGTTTTAACTAGAGCCAGTTTTGGGCACCTCTAGTGTTTTGTTTTTTAATTTTCTTAAGTTAATTTATTCAACTAGAACCGGTTTCGGGCACCTCTAGTTATCAATTTTTTTAACACATACTAGAGCCAGTTTCGGGCACCTCTAGTGATCAATTTTTTTTAGCACATGCTAGAGCCAATTTCGGGTACCTCTAGCATTCATCCAATTTTTATTCTAATCCCCCAATTTGTTAATTATCAACCTAAGTTCACTAGAATTCCTTAAATCAATCAAACCACAACGGTGTTTCATCAAAATTAGCATCATAGTAAAATTCTATGTTTTTCCATGGTTATCCTAGAATAAAAATTCTATCAATTAAGTGCATTGGCAAAGTCATCATCGAATATTCATCAAATCTAAGCAATTCTTGTTCCAATTAAAGGCATGGCAAGCAATTTATGTATCCTAAATGTAATACTTAAGATGAATGTAAATAAATATGGTAACTACTAATAACAATCCCCCCCAAACTCGAGTGAGGCATTGTCCTCAATGCATGCATTAAAGAAAAATAAAAATAGCAAAAAATAAAATGCATACGAGAACTTACTCCGAGAGTTCGTCATCGTAGATGATTAGTTTCCTTTTGGTCGGTGTCTTGATTCTCTTGCTTGAAACCGCGATGGTTGTTTTCTTGTTGCCGGTGGTGGAATCGATCCTCGTACGGGGTTGTCCTCATCGTCTTCTTCATCAATGTCATTGGCTTTTCGCTTGGAGGATTCAATTGGTGCGGTCTTTGTTGGTGCAATGGAGGACTCGTCCGAATCTGAAAAATCAGAAAATGATTCCGTAGGAGTTGATTCGGGCATAGGTGTTTTACCTTTGGCTTTTGCAGTGGTTGATGGGATGTCTTTAGCTTTGGTTGCCATGGCATCTTTAGGGTTGGTTGTCGTGGCATCAGCTTGTGCGTGCACGATGTAGGTTGCCGCGGCGTCATCATTACGATTTGCCGTGGCGACTACTTCATTGGTTGTCGGGGCAAAGATTTTGGCAGGAAAGATCGGGAACGGCACGCGACTGTCCGGGCACTTTTCTAGGATGACTTGGGTGATGGCATTGTTGTGCTCCTTCATGTACCGCATGAACATTAGTTGTCGGTCTTCAATTTTCCTTGGGTGGCTCACCAATGGGTGCAAGAGTGCTTCAAAGTGTCTCGGTATTGATGGCCGAGTTGCCCGGGCGTTAGGTGCTTGGGCATTATGGATTACCGGGGCGGCAAGAGTTGCCGCGGCAATTGGAGGCCTTGAAGATTTTCCCGGTGCCTCTCCCATTAGCTTTCAGATTAGTGCTTGATTCTAAGCTGACTTGGGTAGGGCCTTTTCATTGGTGGACTCACTTAGGACATGCATCTCCTTGCAAAGATTAGAAATTAAGCAAGGGAAGAAAAGAGAACCCTTATCTTTTGAGCTACATACAAAAATCTCATCACAAATAATTTTTCCAATGTTAATGATGCGATTATGCAAAATGGAATGTATGAGCAAAAGACGTGGTATATCAACGGTAGTATTGTGTGTGGTGGGCATTAAAGAAGTTTTAACAAACTTATTCCATAGTTTTGCCTCGGGTTTAAGCCGAAGGCGATTTACCATGCCCTTGTATTTACCGTCGTTCCAATGAGTTCCCGGTTGAGTGAGTTCTTGAAGCACCTTGTCGAGTTGCTTGGGAGTGATTTGATCAACGAAGGCTTGATGCTCGTCCTTCTCAATGTAAAGCCCGTAAAAGGTCTTGACGTTTTCGGGACTTATGAGTATGGCCTTGTCACGAACAAAAACATAAGGATTATCCGGGTTAGGTGAGTGAGCATAGAATTCTCTTACTCATGAGATGTTACTCAGTTCCAGTTGATGGCAAAAGATTTGCCACTTTTGATGTGCAATCTTCTCGAAGATGAATGGTTCAAGGCCGAAATCTTGATGAGAGTTGGAGTATTCAAAGCCTTGTTCTTCATGAATCTTCCGACTATCAAACTTGGAGTGAAATCTTTCTTGAACCACCGGTGTAGCAAACTTCTTGTATCTTGGTTCTTTGGAGGAACTTAGATGAACTAAAAATTTAATATTGGATGCCATGGATGATCTTGGTTGTGAGTTTTGTAAAAGCAAAGAAAAGAAAAGAAATTAAAAAATTGCAAGATAGAAAGTAGGAATAGGTTAAGGGTGATGGGTTTTATAGAAAAAAAGATAGGTGGGTGGGATTAGAGGAAAACGAAAAAAGGTTTGGTTTAGGGAGAGGGTGACGGCAAAGGGGTTGTGATTAGGGTAAATTGGAGGCTTTATATAAGCCTTAGATTCAGCCCATTAGTTTCCTTGTTGAAGATGTTTTCCTACTTGGATTAAAATTCCTCTTTATCTTGAACTTTTTTTCCTACAATTCAAAGACAAATCAAATAAGGATTAAAATTAAAGATAAACTAATAAAGAAAATAAATAAAGATGTGTAATAGGATTCTTAAAAAAAATCTATCCTAAAGAAAATTAATAATAATCGAAAATATATAAAAAAAAATAAAAATTTGAAAGAAAAAATAATAAAATAAAATAATTAATTAATCGAAAATAAAAATAAAAATAAATAAAAATAAAAAATCAAAAGGGAGAGCATGCTCATGCATCTCCTAAGTTGACCACTTCCTTGTTACGTTCCACATGGGCACCATTGTAGTGTTTCAATCTTTGTCCATTAACTTTGAATTCATGTTTGTCAGCGATGGACTTGATTATCACGGCACCATGGGAGAATGGTTTGACAACTTCGAATGGTCCCGACCATCTTGATTTCAGCTTTCCCGGGAAAAGTTTTAGCCGAGAATTGAATAAGAGAACTAGTTGCCCTGGCGTGAATTGTCGTGGCAATAGTTTCTTGTCGTGCCATCGCTTTGTTTTCTCCTTGTAGATTCGTGCATTGTTATAGGCGAGTGCACATAATTCTTCTATCTCATTGAGGTCCAAAAAACGCTTTTGTCCGGTACTTTCCCAATCCATATTCACGGTCTTGATTGCCCAGTATGCCTTGTGTTCGATTTCCACCGGTAGATGGCATGTTTTGCCATAGACAAGTCGGAAGGGGGACATACCTAAGAGTGTTTTGAATGCAGTGCGATATGCCCAAAGTACGTCATCTAGTCTTAATGGCCAATCATTCCTAGAGGGATTTACAACTTTCTCGAGTATACCCTTCAACTCCCGGTTGGAAATTTCTGCTTGCCCGTTGGTTTGTGGGTGATATGCCGAAGCGTTGCAACATCTTGGCAATTAGTTTGTTGTCAAAATGCTTGCCTTCGTCACTGATAATTGCTCTCGGCATCCCAAACCGTGTAAATATGTTTTTCTGCAAGAATCGTTGCACGGTCTTAGAATCGTTGTTGGGAACTGCAGCTGCCTCAACCCATTTAGACACGTAGTCGACGGCAAGAAGAATGTAGAGGATGCCGAATGAAGATGGGAAAGGTCCCATAAAATCGATCCCCCACACATCGAACAATTCCACCTCAATGATGTTCTGGAGTGGCATCTCATGTCGTCTAGAGATATTGTCCGTCCTCTGGCAACGATCACATTGCTTGTAAAAGTCTTGGGCATCTTTGTACAATGTTGGCCAATACAAACCGGATTGCAAAACTTTGGCCGCGGTACGAGTTCCTCCAAAATGTCCTCCATAGGGTGAAGAATGGCATTACCGGAGTACATTCTGTTGCTCTTATTCAGGGACACATCGGCATATAACCTGATCTGCACATTGTTTAAACAAAAGAGGCTCGTCCCAAAAGTAATGCTTAGCATCATGGCGGAACCGCTTCTTCCTTTGGTGAGTAATGTCATAAGGTAAAATGCCACAAACAAGGAAATTAACTAAATCCGCGTACCAGGGTATTGCCGAGGCATGTGCTGCCGTGGCGACTGCTCCCAAAATTGCTGAGGTATGCGCGTCAAGGGCTGCTGCGGCGTCGAGAGTTGCCGAGGCTTGCACGTTCATAGTTGCCGAGACATGCGCGTCTATGGTTGCCGAGGGAACTAAAAGTTGTTCATCCGGGAATGCATCGCATATCTCTAGATCCGCGTCCTCCTCCCTATTGTGTTCCAAACGTGATAAGTAATCGGCCACTTGATTTTCTGTTCTTTTCCTGTCCTTAATTTCAATATCAAATTCTTGTAAAAGTAATATCCAACGAATCAAACAAGGTTTGGCATCCTTTTTAGCAAATAGATATTTGATTGCCGAATGGTCCGTATGAACAATTACCTTTGTACCAATCAAATAGGATCGGAACTTGTCAAATGCAAAGACTACAGCTAGTAACTCTTTCTCCGTTGTTGTGTAATTCACTTGAGCACTATTAAGAGTTTTACTAGTGTAGTATATCACATGGAAGGTCTTACCTGTGCGTTGGCCTAGGACTGCTCCTACCGCGAAATCACTTGCATCACACATGGGCTCAAAAGGTAGCGTCCAATCTGGTGGAACGACAATGTGTGCTGAGGCAAGCTTTTTCTTTAGGGTTTCGAATGCTTGGGTGCAAGAATCATCAAAATCGAAGACTTTATCTTGTTCAAGCAAATTGCACAAGGGTTTAGTGATTTTAGAAAAATTATGAAAGAACCTCTTGTAAAAACCTGCATGTCCGTGAAAACTTCAAATTCCTTTAACCGAACTTGGTGGGGGTAATTTCTCGATCACGTCCACCTTGGCTTTGTCTACTTCAATTCCCTTGGATGAAATCTTGTGGCCGAGCACTATTCCTTCATCTACCATAAAATGGCATTTCTCCCAATTGAGTACTAAATCAGTTTTTTCACATCTTGCCAACACCCTCTCTAAATTGCCGAGACAACTATCGAAGTCATTACCAAAAACAGAAAAATCATCCATGAAGATCTCAAGGAAGTCTTCGACCATGTCCGAAAAAAGCGCCATCATGCATCTTTGGAAGGTTCTTTGGGGCGTTACACAATCGAACGGTATCCTTGGAAAGCATAAGTACCGTATGGGCATGTGAATGTTGTCTTTTCTTGATCTTCTGGTGCTATGGCAATTTGATTGTAACCTGAATAACCATCAAGAAAACAATAAAAGGGTTTACCTACAAGACGGTCAAGCATTTGATCAATAAAGGGTAATGGGAAGTGATCTTTCCTAGTGGCTTTGTTTAGCTTTCGATAATCCATACAAACCCTCCAACCGGTCACTGATCTGGTTGGAATGAGTTCATTGTTTTCATTACTTACCACCGTTATACCTCCCTTTTTCGGTACACATTGTACCAGACTTACCCATGTACTATTAGAGATAGGGTATATAATGCCGGCGTCAAGCCACTTGATGATTTCTTTCATTACAACCCCTTTTATGGCATGTTTCAGTCTCCTCTGGGCCTCAATTGAAGGTTTGTGATCATCTTCCAACAAAATCTTGTGCATGCACACTGCCGGGCTAATTCCCTTCAAGTCGGCAATTGTCCACCATATTGCCTTTTGTGTAGCTTCAACATCTTGATCAACTTCTTTTCCTGCTCAGGCTGTAACTTAGAAGAAATAATTACAGGCAATGTATTATCGGTTCCTAAGTATGCATATTTTAGTTGCTCTAGCAATTGTTTCAACTCAAGAATCGTTGGTTATTCAATAGAGGGTTTTTCGAGTTTACCTTCCTTACCTGAGTAATCCAGTGGTTCAAAGTATGTACCTGGACGATTGACTAGCCAATTTGCCTCTTCTTGTTGTTCCTCATCGACCGGTTCTTTATACTCCTCAGGTTCCTCTTGATCGGCAATGTAGTTCCCGAGGAAACTAAATTCCTCATCGAAGTTAAACTCTGTCGTAGCATGAAGAAATTGGCATTCTTCTGGATCATCGGAATGCCTTAGTGTTTGGAACACATTTAGTTTAACTTGCTGGTCATTCACTCTCATTGTGAGTTCTCCCTTTTCAACATCGATCAAGGTTCTCCCTGTTGCTAGGAATGGTCTCCCGAGAATGATAGGTGCATGCTCATCTGCTTCATAATCCAAAATAATAAAGTCAGCGGGAAAAATAAATTTATCAACTTTTACCAGTATGTCCTCGATTTTTCCCTCTGGATGCACATAGGATCTGTCGGCTAGCTGTAGCATAACTGTTGTAGGTCTTGCCTTCCCGATTCCTAATTTCTGGAAAACCGATTTAGGCATCAAGTTTATGCTAGCCCCAAGGTCGCATAATGCTTTCTCGACATAGTGATTTCCAATAGAACAGGGTATTGTGAAACTTTCGGGATCATTCAACTTGGGTGGTATACGATTGTGCAACATTGCCATGCATCCCTCTGTTGCGGCAACTGTTTCAAACTCTCCTAGCCTTGTTCTCTTGGACACAATGTCTTTAAGGAACTTGGCATAGTTTGGCATTTGTTCAATTGCTTCCACCAATGGCAA
Source organism: Hibiscus mutabilis (assembly GCA_019671005.1). NCBI lineage: Eukaryota > Viridiplantae > Streptophyta > Magnoliopsida > Malvales > Malvaceae > Hibiscus > Hibiscus mutabilis. Next base: position 11,002,416 of record CM033720.1, read on the forward strand.
GTTGATGTGGACTTGCTTTAGGATATCAAGAAACTTCTTGAATTGATATTCTTGCTTTTGTCGCTTCAACCTTTGTGGGAATGGTGGTAGAAGTCGGATATCTTCGATCCTTTCATTGGTTTGGAACCTGATTGATGGCATTGCCGGGACAACTGGAGTTGCCAAGGCATTATCAACTGGGGTTGCCGAGGCATGCTTATCGCAAGTTGCCGGGGCATCTTTATCGTCGGTTACCGAGGCATGCTTATTGCCGGTTGCCGCGGCAATTCCTGGTTCAGCATCTGAGGCTTTGCCGCTAGGTTCGTCTTGATCTTTTTGTGGAGTTTTGTTCGATGAGCGGGTTTGAGCCTCTCTAAGTTGTTGGCCACTTCTAGTGGTGATTGCCTTACATTACTCATGGCTAGTTCCTCTTGCGACTTTAGTATCGCTAGGTAAACCTCATTGCGGTCTAGTATTCAGATTTTGAGCAAACTATCCGACTTGATTTTCCATTGATTTGATTGCCGCCTCTTGGTTTTGCAATCTCATCTCGGTCCTGTTAATAAAAGCATCAGTTCTTTTTATGAAGTTACTATTCTCAGCCATATAAGATTTAGTTTTCATCATAAAAGCATTTAGAGAATTTTTAAAAGAACTAGATGTTGTCGGTTGTTACTGCGGCAACTGTTGCTGTGGCATATTCTGCTGGAATCCCGATGTTTGTGCATTCTGATTGTTCTGGTTTAGAGCATTGTTGGGATTACTCCATGAAAAATTCGGGTGCTTCTTCCAAGCTGGATTGTATGTATTGGACATCACATTGTTGTTCCGATTGTAATTCCCCACATATAAGCTGGATTCCGGATTCTGCATACATTTAGAAGAATTATGGTTATCACCACATAACTCACAAAAAGAATCTATTACCTTGACCTCATGTGTGTTGTTTGGTTTTTGCATGTTCTGGACCATCTTGGTTAAAGTGGCAAATTGTGCCAAAATTGAATCTGGTGATCCTAGTTCATGTATTGTGGCTTGGCGTCTAACTCCTCCTCTTCTAGTAGATGGGAATGGATAATCATTCTTGGCCAGCCTGTTTAAAATTTGCATTGCTTCCTCCGGCAACTTATCTAGGAGTATACCGTTTGCCGAGGCATCTAGCATCATCCTTGTTGGTGTATTCACGGCTTTGTAAAACATTGTTACTTGAGTCCACACCCGGAATCCGTGTAGTGGGCATTTGTGTAGAAGTTCTCTATATCGTTCCCAAGCCTCGTACATGGATTCATCATTTGCCTGCGAAAAGAAGTAATGTCGTTACGAAGCTTATCAGTCAAATTTGTAGGATTAAATCGAGCAAGGAAATTGTTGCGCGTAATAACTGCTACGCAAATGTGCAAGTATACACGTCGCAAGTAATAAAGTGATATGAGTATCGAGTATCGTCTCTACAAGGATTAGTTTGGGCCATATTGCTTAAGTTACTCCACTGTGAAAATAAAAACACAATTGATAATAGAGGTTTTAATTAACGAGAAAAGTAAAAGCAATAAACTAAAAGAATAGATGAAAGAAAAAGAGAGAATAGGCCAGGTTATCGTGAGTTGAGGTGTGATAGCCGATTGGATCGTCTTGGTAAAAGAGTGCAAGGGCAACTCAGTTGCCGTGGCAACTTGCACAGCAGGGTTGCCTTGGCAACTAATCGATGGTTGCCTGGGCAACTAGTTGGGCAACTACTTGGGCGTCTGGGCAGCAACCTTCAAGGTTCGGCAGAGCGTTCTTCAATGGTTTCTTCTTATCCTTAAGTCGAAACTCTAGCTACTTGTGCATGCCTTGATAATACATCCCTGCGTGAATCAAGGGTGAACAACAACCAATCTTGCGCTCCTCTTAGCCGTTGAAATCCTTAACTTATTCCTAAGCCGGATTAATCTTCACCATCAATAGATTGAATAAAGACCATACTCATTCGTTTCTTGAATCTAACTCTCCCGATATTAGATAAATAGATGAAGTTACGAGATCCTCTCCCAATTTACTCGCAAACAAGAATAAAATCCAAGAATGAGTAAACCTTGAATAGAAAAGTGCAAACTCTTATTACCTAAACAAAATCTAATTGTTTCTCACAACAACAAAACACAATAACCCCAACCAATCAAGTTAGTTCATGGTTGGGTTCAAAAGATATACAAAGAATAATCCCCAAACCATGAATCTAATGGAAGCAAAAAAGAAGAAGAAATCGAACTCTCTCCCTCCTTGCTATCTTGTCGAAATCTCTTCCTTCTTGCCCTTTGGAGTTGTCAAAAATCCTCTCCTCTTGCCCTCTTTGGACTTGTCGAAATTCCCCTCTCTTGCTCTCTATGGATTGTCGAAATCTCCTTCATATTTATAGGGCTAGGCCAAAGTCCTTCTTTGAGGAGGAGTTTAAGTTGGAATTAAATTATCTTTAAAGAATATAATTCTTTATTATAATTGTATTCCTACTAGAACTTCTCCTATCTTCTTGGAATTTAATTCTTCTTTAATCTCTGCATGGAAATCAAATTCCTTTGGGTTTGGGCTTTGCTCCACGTCATCTTGGGCTTGTCTAGTCATCAATTTCGACTACCATATCACCTTTGCTCTTGTCGACAATTGCCATGGCAACTGGCTCAGCGTCTCCTTCATGCATTGCCCTGGCAACTAGCTCGGCGTCTCCTTTATGCATTGCCCTGGCAACTAGCACTAGCCTTGCTTTGGCTAGTGATCCTGCACACACACAAAAACACACCAAAGCATCGTCTTTTTCCACAAAAATCGCCAAGTTATGTAATCAAGCTCAACAGTGGAAAGAAACATGAATTAATGCAAGAATAACTAATTATGCAACTAATATGAGCTTAAGTCTAACAATAATAAGAGTAAAAAGGGTAATAAAAATAGTACTTTTGAACACTTATCACGCCCCCAAACTCGAACTATTGCTTGTCCTCAAGCAATGCAAACTAACAATTACCTGCCAAGACTTTAATCATCAAAGACATGCTTCAAACTTGAATTCAAACCTCGGAACCGTGGCACAAAGTATGATCACCTTTTAATTTTTCGGATAACACAAAAATTACCCGGAACCAAACTATAGTGCTCGTGACAATGTGTGTGCGTAGTTGTGTACAAGTTGATTTTCAAGATTCTATGTGAACAATAGGCTTTTATCAATTTAAGTACCGAGACATTTTTTTATTTTCACTAGAGCCAATTTCGGGCACCTCTAGCAAAGTAAGCAATTTCTCATTTTATTTTAGTCGACTAGAGCCAATTTCGGGCACCTCTAGCGATTATTTAATGTGCATTAACTACTAGAGCCAGTTTCGGGCACCTCTAGCAAGAAAGTGCATTTACTACTAGAGCCAGTTTTGGGCACCTTTAGCAAGAAATTAACTTTTAATTTTCAATTTTAAATTTACCCAAATTTTAAGCAACCTAAGTTCACTAAGTTTCTTTCAATCAACAACCCACAACCGTGTAAAAAAAATTCAGCATCATAGTAAAATTCTAAGTTCTTTTCATGCAATCCTAAAATTAAAGGTTCTTTCAATTAAGTGCAGTGGCAAAAATTCATCATTGGATATTCAACAAGTCTTAAGCAATTAAATCCAATTAAAGGAATGGCAAGTAACATATGCAACCTATATGTGATTGCTAAAAATGAATGCAACTAAACATGAAACTAACTACAAACCAACACCCCCCCAAACTCGAGAGAAGCATTGTCCTCAATGCACGTAAAAGTGAAACAAAATTTAAAAGAAACTACATGAAATGAGTTAGTCAGAGAGGTCGTCACATGAGCTTTTTGACCATACCATGAAGAATTTTGTTGTTGGTTCCCTCTATGGTCCTCCATGTAGTTATATGCACCGAAAATGTGAGGGCAATTTTCAAACACATGATGTTCTCCACACATAGCACAAGATTTTTCCAGGGTATAAGTTATTTGGGCTTTTCTCGGTTGGTATACGTAATCATCAAAGGGTGCAAGGAACTCTTGATTGGATTGATTCATATCTTCCAACATCATCTCTCGAATAGATTGGCTTTTATTTCTCGACATGTTGATGTTCCTTAACTTGTAGCGCGCCTAAAATTTTTTTTTTTGATAAAACAAACAAAAAGAAAAGTTAGTAAAACTAAGAGAAAAAAAATGCAATAACAAAAACAACTAACACCAATTGCCAGTCCCCGGCAACGGCGCCAAAAACTTGTTGCGCGTAATAAGTGGTACGCAAATGTGCAAGTATACACGTCGCAAGTAATAAAGTGATACGAGTATCGAGTATCGTCTCCACAGGGATTGGTTTGGGCCACTTTGCTTAAGTTACTGCACTGTGAAAATAAAAACACAGTTGATAATAGAGGTTTTAATTAACGAGAAAAGTAAAAGCAATAAACTAAAAGAATAGATGAAAGAAAAAGAGAGAATAGGCCAGGTTATCGTGAGTTGAGGTGTGATAGCCGATTGGATCGTCTTGGTAAAAGAGTGCAAGGGCAACTCAGTTGCCGTGGCAACTTGCACAGCAGGGTTGCCTTGGCAACTAATCGATGGTTGCCTGGGCAACTAGTTGGGCAACTACTTGGGCGTCTGGGCAGCAACCTTCAAGGTTCGGCAGAGCGTTCTTTAATGGTTTCTTCTTATCCCTAAGTCGAAACTCTAGCAACTTGTGTATGCCTTGATAATACATCCCTGCGTGAATCAAGGGTGAACAACAACCAATCTTGCGCTCCTCTTAGCCGTTGAAATCCTTAACTTATTCCTAAGCTGGATTAATCTTCACCATCAATAGATTGAATAAAGACCATACTCATTCGTTTCTTGAATCTAACTCTCCCGATATTAGATAAATAGATGAAGTTACAAGATCCTCTCCCAATTCACTCGCAAACAAGAATAAAAGCCAAGAATGAGTAAACCTTGAATAGAAAAGTGCAAACTCTTATTACCTAAACAAAATCCAATTGTTTCTCACAACAACAAAACACAATAACCCCAACCAATCAAGTTAGTTCATGGTTGGGTTCAAAAGATATACAAAGAATAATCCCCAAACCATGAATCTAATGGAAGCAAAGAAGAAGAAGAAAACTCTCTCCCTCCTTGCTATCTTGTCAAAATCTCTTCCTTTTTGCCCTTTGGAGTTGTCGAAAATCCTCTCCTCTTGCCCTCTTTGGACTTGTCGAAATTCCCCTCTCTTGCTCTCTATGGATTGTCGAAATCTCCTTCATATTTATAGCGCTAGGCCAAAGTCCTTCTTTGAGGAGGAGTTTAAGTTGGAATTAAATTATCTTTAAAGAATATAATTCTTTATTATAATTGTATTCCTACTAGAACTTCTCCTATCTTCTTGGAATTTAATTCTTCTTTAATCTCTGCATGGAAATCAAATTCCTTTGGGTTTGGGCTTTGCTCCACGTCATCTTGGGCTTGTCTAGTCATCAATTTCGACTACCATATCACCTTTGCTCTTGTCGACAATTGCCATGGTAACTAGCTCGGCATCTCCTTCATGCATTGCCCTGGCAACTGGCTCGGCGTCTCCTTTATGCATTGCCCTGGCAACTAGCACTAGCCTTGCTTTGGCAAGTGATCCTGCACACACACAAAAACACACCAAAGCAGCATCTTTTTCCACAAAAATCACCAAGTTATGTAATCAAGCTCAACAGTGGAAAGAAACATGAATTAATGCATGAATAACTAATTATGCAACTAATATGAGCTTAAGTCTAACAATAATATGAGTAAAAAGGGTAATAAAAATAGTACTTTTGAACACTTATTAGAAATCCCGACAAAGATCGGTCCAATATGCTATTGATCCGGTAGGAATGCTATTCAACCATTCTTTCGCCCTACCCCTCAGTGACTAGGGGAATAATCTTAATCGTAAGACATCGGGGGTGACTCCGTGTATTTTGAATGAGTTGCAAATCTCGAGGAAAGATTTCAGATGTTGTCGTGCATCTTCAGTTGCTGAGCCGCCAAATTGACCAATTGTGTTGATCATATTAAACATTACCGGTTTTAACTCAAAGTGGTCGGCTTCAATTTCAGGTGCGACAACTCCTGGATTAAGTCTATCAAGATCTTCTTCAAGATAGTCTCGAATAGTTCTGTTTCGTGCAAGAATCACTCATCCTCCTACTGGAACATTTTGATTCCTATTGCCGTCTTGATTAGCCATTGCTACTCTTATCCTTCGTCTAAGTCTTTGTAAGGTTCATTCGATTTCTGGATCAAAGGGATATTCTGGTGAAGTCGGTCTCGCCCTGGTCATATACCAATGCAAAACCAAAGTTTGTTAGCCCTTTGAATCTTAAACAAGAAAAGTAAAAAGAAAGTGCAAGAAAATAAAAACAAAGTCGCTATTGCCAATCCCAAGCAACGGCGCCAAAAACTTGTTGCGCGTAATAAGTGCTACGCAAATGTGCAAGTATACACGTCGCAAGTTATAGTATAAAAGATATCGTCTCCACAGGGATTGGTGCCACTTTAAGAATCTAGTCTCTTGTACTGTAAAAAGTAAAAACACAAATAAAGGATTATAGGAGTTTAACTAATATTAATATAGAAAGCAATAAAGTAAAAGAAAATATGAGATCAAATGAGAGAGACATAGGCCAGGTTATCGTGAGTTGAGGTGTGATAGCCGATTGGATTGTATTGGTAAAAGAGTGCATGGGCAACTCAGTTGCCGTGGCAACTTGCACAACGGGGTTGCCTTGGTAATCGATGGTTGCCTGGGCAACTACTTGGGCGTCTGGACAGCAACCTTCAAGGTTCGGCAGAGCGTTCTTCAATGGTTTCTTCTTATCCCTAATTCGAAACTCTAGCTACTTGTGCATGCCTTGATAATACATCCCTGCGTGAATCAAGGGTGAACAACAACCAATCTCGCGCTCCTCTTAGCCGTTGAAATCCTTAACTTATTCCTAAGCCGGATTAATCTTCATCATCAATAGATTGAATAAAGATCATATTCATTCGTCTCTTGAATCTAACTCTCCCGATATTAGATAAATAGATGAAATCACGAGATCCTCTCCCAATTCACTCACAAACAAGAATAAGAACCAAGAATGAATAAACATTGAATAGAAAAGTGCAAACTCTTATTACCTAAACAAAAAACAATAGTTTCTCACAACCACAAAACACAATAACCATAGCCAAATAGATTTAGTTCATGGCTAGGTTCCAAAGAAACACAAGATAATTAATCCCTAGCATGAACCCAACCGAACAAGAAAGAAAAGAATGAAGAAGGAGGCTTGTCGAAATCATCCTTGCCCTAGATGCTTGTCGAAAATTCTCTCCTCTTGCCCTCCTTGGACTTGTCGAAATTCCCATCTCTTGCTCTCTATGGATTGTCGAAATCTCCCTCTTATTTATAGGGCTAGGCCAAAGTCCTTCTTTGAGGAGGAAGTTAAGTTGGAATTAAATTATCTTTAAAGAACATAATTCTGTATTATAATTGTATTCCTACTAGAACTTCTCCTATCTTCTTGGAATTTAATTCTTCTTTAATCTCTGCATGGAAATCAAATTCCTTTGGGTTTGGGCTTTGCTCCACGTCATCTTGGGCTTGTCTAGTCATCAATTTCGACTACCATATCACCTTTGCTCTTGTCGACAATTGCCCTGGCAACTGGCTCAGCGTCTCCTTCATGCATTGCCCTGGCAACTAGCTCGGCGTCTCCTTCATGTATTGCCCTGGCAACTAGTTCTAGCCTTACTTTGGCAAGTGATTCTGCACACACACCAAAGCAGCATCTTTTCCCACAATAACTACCAAGTTATGTAATCAAGCTCAACGATGGAAGGAAACATGGATTAATGCATAAATGGCTAATTATGCAACTAATATGAGCCTAAGTCTAACAATAATATGAGTAAAAAGGGTAAGAAAAATAGTACTTTTGAACACTTATCAATTAGGTTGCATTCTAATGCAAGAGGGTAAGGTTGTGGTTTACGCCTCGAGGCACCTTAAGCCTCATGAAAAGAATTACCCTACACATAATTTGAAATTAGCGGTAGTTATCTTTGCTTAAAAATTTGGAGACACTACCTGTACGAGGAGAAGTGTTATGTCTATATGGATCATAAAAGCTTGAAGTACCTCTTCACCCAAAAAGAGTTGAATATGAGGCAAATGAGATAGACTAAGTTGTTAAAAGATTACGACTGCATCATAGAGTATCATCTCGGTATGGCCAATATGGTGGTCGATACTTTGAGCCGAAAGTTTATTTCAGATTTGAGAGAGATGTTCGCTCGGTTAAGGATAACCGAAGATGGAGGGTTGCTAACCAAACTTCGAGTGGAACCTACCTTGATACAAGAGATAAGAAGGATGCGTGTTATGGACGAAGACCTCGTGGTCAGGATTGAATCAGTTCAAATAGGTGAAAAACCTAACTTCGAGGTACGAGATGGTGGATTCTTGTACTTTAAGGGCCGATTATGTGTTCCAGCATTAGAGGATTTTCAAGATCAGAGAGGCACACTATAGTCCGTATACCGTACATCCAAGGAGTAACAAAAAAGTATCAGGATCTTCGTTCATTCTATTGGTAGCTGAGCATGAAAAGAGATATATCTAAATTTGTAACCAAGTGTCTTGCATGTCAGCAAGTAAAGACGGAGCATCAGGTTTCTTTGGGCTTGCTTCATCCAATTCAGATTCCCCAATGGAAGTGGGATAGAGTAACAATATATTTTTTTACAGGTTTGTCGTTGACCCGGAGAAAGCATGATATCACCTTGTCCCTATCTTTTCTATATTTCTCCCATATTGTTGAGGTGTGAGTGTCATCTTAAAAAGGGTCACTTTTATGGTTTAGAGTAGGAATCCCAAATTAGGGCTTAAGGGAAAAGGTTTCAGCATCAAATGATCTATCATTTGAGGTAATAATGTAAAATGTTAGAGTTGGATGAAAATTTTGGGGTTTTGAAGGGGTTTTGTGAGGAAGAACGAGATTGAAGAGTTTAATCTTATCTTTTGTTATGTTAAAGCTTCTTTAGTTCTCCTTTACTTCTTAATAGTGTTGTAATTCGTTTTACAACATTTAGGTGTAGTTAAGGAGCTTGGTGAGCAATCTAAGGCTCAAGAAAAAGGGAAGGCTTGAAGTAAGTGGAAATCAAGGTTTGTTGGTATTTTGAAGAAGGTTAGTACACTTCCAATTCCTTGTTTACTGCATATCATAAAGATGAATACTTTGTATGTCATTTTGATAAATTAAGTATGCTTGAATGATCTTGGTGGTTGTTAATGGCAAAATCTATTATTGGTGTTAATAACGCATAAAATTGGTAAAAACGACCCTAAACACGTTTTATAAATTGTAGGTCAAATTTTAGGGTTTGTTAAGCTAATTTGGAGGTTAAATGTATGAATTTTGAACCCCAGACCTGGAAATTTGGGTTCACGTGTCTGGTTCAGTACTAGTACCCTCCTCTAGAAAAAGGAGTCAAGTTTTGAAAGGTGTATCGGTACGGGTTCCCGAGTATCAGTACCCTTAGCTTAAATAGAATTTTAGTAGCATGTTCGCGTATCGGTACGCTATGGGATGTATCGGTACCAATGTTCTATTGCCTGAGCAAGGCTTTCGCCTACCTACCCAGGTAGGTGAGGGTACCGTTACGAGTGAAGATTTGTACAGGAGGTTTACGTACCGATACAAGGGTAAGTGTATCGGTACGGCTTGGGGATTTAATCCTTTCGAACCTAAAGATAGTATCGGTACCCATAGAGGAGTATCGGTACCCATTGTGGAGTACTGATACCCATATAAAAGTACCGGTACTCACTAGGCAATTGCCTAAGAAATTTAAGGTTTAGTTCGAGGGTTCCATAATTCGATGTGTAGGTCCCAAAGGGTCCCTAGAGGTATGAAATGAGTTGTAAAATAGAGAAACTGGATGATTAACCCCGTATATGAATAAATAAGAATAAAAAGAGACTTAAGTGTGAGTAAACCTTATGATGGTTAACGTCGTTGATGTATTGATATGGTAATGATGAGTTGTGCCTTGCGTGCACTTGGTTGATGGGATCCGAATGCCCAAGAATGTGTTGCAACGCCATGGTAAGTTGAAGGGATAGAGGTTACCGATGCTATGTGACCCGGGCCTCATCCGTGTATGCTCGAGGGATGATTCCGAGTAGGGTGTATATTTCGATGCTGCGTGACCCAACCTCACCCAGGGTGTATGTTCTGATGTTACGTGCCGGTCTCACCCAGAGTGTATGTACTGATGGTATGTGACCCGACCTCACTACTATATGGTATGGTATGTGGGCCTTGTGGGACCTTAATTGATTTGATCATTGATTTAATGATTGGTATGTTGATACCATATGTTTAGGCGATCAAAGTAACGCCACTTGATATTCATACTTGCATAATCATTACTTGATTACATGTTTATGTTTATGATCTATATGAAGCATAGTAGAATAGAGGTGTATCCACTAAGCTTTCGAGCTCAGCGTTTGGAATTGTTATTTCCTTACGTAGTTCTTTAGGTTGCTGCGTACTTGCAAGGATCCATCAGAGTATGACTTCAGCTCATCGATATGCGAAGAGTACAGTACTTAGAATTGTACGGGCAATGTATTCATAGGACACTTGTGTTTTGTATCTGTAACTCTTATTAACTTATTTTCTTATTGAATGTTTTTAATCAATATGTTTTAAATTGGAGCTCCTTAATAACGCTGGAATATTTGTACAACTCTTTTTAATCTTTTATGGTTTATGAAACTTTGGATTTGGGCTAAACTCGCTCGTAGATTTTATAAATGGGTTTGGGCTTGAGGCCCAATGTGACACCGGGTTTAGGGTGTTACATGTCAAGATAAGGTAAAAAGTTGGAAGAGGATGGAGTTTGAAGATGGAGTTTTCCAGGTTGAAGATGGAGGAGGATCCAGGTTAAAGATGGATGTCGGATAAATGGGGTTGTTGTTTTGGGGAAACAAGTTTTATTTAATAATTATTTTATTATATTAATTATATTTTATTTTTAATATTATTTTTGAAATTTTATCTGAAAATTAAAAAAATAAATAAAGAGGTTGATGTAGCGTAATATAATTGACCATTTTTTTTATTTTAACAGTGTTAAATTTTTGAGGTTATATGAGTAACGGCGAAAAAATTAAGGGGCAAAAGTGGTCAAAAATACTTTATGAGACAAATTAAAAAAACATATAAAGTTTAGGAGGGAAAAGTACATTAAACCTAAGATAAATAATAAACAAATTTTATTTTGGTTACCAATCATTTTAATTATCAAGAAGGTAATGAGGAATTATATATATATATGGCTGTGCAAAATAAATTTTACATAGGTTTGCATTTTTACCTTATAAAACCCAAATCTTAAATTTTTAACCCTAGCATCCTAAACTCTAAACCCTAAATTCTAAACACTAACTTTAAATTTTAAACCCTAAAACCTAAATCTCTAAACTTTAAACCCTAAACTACAACCCTAATTTATAAAACTAAAAAAATCGTGTAAACAACATGTGTATTGAAATCTTTCTCCTAATTATAATCATTTTATTAAAGGGTAACGAAATTTATTTTTTCATCAATTTATTAAAGGTAATGAGAAACTGTACGTTTGTCTCTAATTAGATCCTCGTCATATTTTATTTTTGCAGTTGTTTTTAGTGATTCTAGTTTTTTAATTAAAAAAATCTCCATTTTACTTTTTTATTTATTTTTATTGAATAAATAAATTCATTTCTCGTTGTTATGTACAAAATATTATTTTCAAGAGTAGAATTTAATTTTTTGAATGAAAACTAAATTGACATGCAAGTATAGATTATATTATATACAATTTTTTATTTAATATATTATTAGTGAAAAATAATTTTGTAAACGATTTTAAAGTGATAATAAGTATCTTTAAATTATTTTTATAAATACAAAAAGTAAATAAATATAACACGTTTTATTATCTCAAGGACGCTTGTGAAATTATATTTTTCACAACCGTGCATCAAATAGTTATTATTATATAAATAAATTATTAAAGGATATATGTTTGATATATTGAGTAGCATATAATTCTATTATATCATCCGTGAATCAAATAATAACACATTATTATAAAATATTAAAATAATAACACATTATTATATAAATAATAACACTCTTTTACCAAGACGATCCAATCGGCAAATTATGTAATTAGATGAGAGAGATAGGCCAGGTTATCGTGAGTTGAGGTGTGATAGCCGATTGGATCGTCTTGGTAAAAGAGTGCACGGGCAACTCAGTTGTCGTGGCAACTTGCACAACGGGGTTGCCTTGGCAACTAATCGATGGTTGCCTGGGCGACTAGTTGGGCAACTACTTGGGCGTCTGGGCAGCAACCTTCAAGGTTCGGCAGAGCGTTCTTCAATGGTTTCTTCTTATCCCTAAGTCGAAACTCTAGCTACTTGTGCATGCCTTGATAATACATCCCTGCGTGAATCAAGGGTGAACAACAATCAATCTTGTGCTCCTCTTAGCCGTTGAAATCCTTGACTTATTCCTAAGCCGGATTAATCTTCACCATCAATAGATTGAATAAAGATCATATTCATTCGTTTCTTGAATCTAACTCTCCCGATATTAGATAAATAGATGAAGTTACAAGATCCTTTCCCAATTCACTCGCAAACAATAATAAGAACCAAGAATGAATAAACCTTGAATAGAAAAGTGCAAACTCTTATTACCTAAACAAAAATCAATAGTTTCTCACAACCACAAAACACAATAACCATAGCCAAATAGATTTAGTTCATGGCTAGGTTCCAAGGAAACACAAGATAAATAATCCCTAGCATGAACCTAATTGAACAAGAAAGAAAAAGATGAAGAATTGAAGCTTGTCGAAATCCTCCTTGCCCTAGATGCTTGTCGAAATCCTCCTTGCCCTAGATGCTTGTCGAAAATTCTCTCATCTTGCTCTATTTGGAGTTGTCGAAATTCCCCTCTCTTGCTCTCTTGGAGTTTGACGATATGGCCTCTTATTTATAGGGCTAGGTCAAAGTCCTTCTTTGAGGAGGAAGTTAAGTTGGAATTAAATTATCTTTAAAGAATATAATTCTTTATTATAATTATATTCCTACTAGAACTTCTCCTATCTTCTTGGAATTTAATTCTTCTTTAATCTCTTCATGGAAATCAAATTCCTTTGGGATTTAGCTTTGCTCCACGTCATCTTGGGCTTGTCTAGTCATCAATTTCGACTACCATATCACCTTGTTCTTTGTCGACAATTGCCCTGGCAACTGGCTCGGCATCTCCTTCATGCATTGCCCTGGCAACTAGCTCGGCATCTCCTTCATGTATTGCCCTGGCAACTAGCTCTAGCCTTGCTTTGGCAAGTGATCCTGCACATACACACAAAACACACCAAAGCAGCATCTTTTCCCACAAAAACTACCAAGTTAAGTAATCAAGCTCAACGATGGAAGGAAACATGGATTAATGCATGAATGGCTAATTATGCAACTAATATGAGCCTAAGTCTAACAATAATATGAGTAAAAACGGTAAAAAAAAATAGTACTTTTGAACACTTATCATTTACCCTTTTTCTTGTGTGGTCCTTCTATGATCTTAAGTGTCTAGTTTTTGTTTCAATAGTTATAAAAAAACTGTTTGAATTATATGTTTAGTTTACTCTCATTATTGTAAACACTCATCATGATTTTAAATATTTTTTTAATAAAACCGTTTCCATTAAAAAAACATTCTTAATATCTTCGTTTGATCTAAAAAAAATGTCTAAAGTATACTCCATAATACGTTCTTCTCAAACATTCCTTCATAAAATGAAAATTTTAATCGGTTAAGAATAACATTTTTGTAGAGTTTCACAAATTCCGGCAAAGTATTAGTAATTTTGATATTTATAATACCACAATTTTTATGATACATTAAAATTTCTAACGTCTCACCAAAAAATTTTAAGCTGCATCAAAACTAACATTTTACCAAAATATCAAAGTTTATAACTGTATTCATTTCAAACTTTTGGTATCTGTTAAAATGTTAATATATTTAAAAAATCATGCAATATATATATACATATATATATATTTCCCACAAATAATAGATGTTGGTTTTATTAAATAAAAAGAAAATATCTTAAAAATTAAAATAAGAGTTCTTAAAGTTAAAATAAGAGTACAAAATAATAATGGACTAATTGAGATGTTTCTCTTAAAACCATCATAGTGCACGCTAATTACTTAAAACTAAAATATGACCAAACACGAAAAGGGTTAAAAACCCAACCAATTAACTCGGACAATGATAGATACAAAACAAACACTATTGTCTTTTTATCAGTAAATAGTATGATTTATTAATGCGACAAATCATACATATCAAACTATCATATGTCTCATTAAAAACCTTTTAACTTAAATTGAAGGGAAAGAGTACATATCGATAGTCGCAAAGCATAAACACCCAAGCTGAGAACATATCACCAACACCCACAAAAAGCAAATCAAGAAACAATCAAAACACCCAGACACCATGCCTTGTTCAACCCAAAGCCAAATTTACAAGACATCGATCATAAGGGCAGTCAAACATTAGCCCCACATGGCTCGTTAATGACTTGAAACTACAAAGCTCTATCGGCGCCCCCTTTTGCCCATGGGCGGATGTATGTACAAGATTTAGGGTGCAAATGACCCACTAATCTAATTGAAATGTCTTTCAATTTTATTATAGAGTATAAAAATTATAATTTTTATAGAAATATAAGAATTGACTTCACTTGATTTTTTGAGATATGGGGTCAACAATACTTATTGTAATGCTATGAGAATTCCTCAAATCCCATACTTCACAATGACCCCACTATATGAAAATCCTGGCTCTATCACTGTTTTTGCCAAGGCTTCCGCAATACTATTCGCCTCCCAAAAATATGGTTAAAAAACACGCATCGCAAACTCAAGCATGCAACATCAATCTCACCAAAAATCCACCGGTAACGCCACGACCTTCTATCCTTATGAAGAATCCAAGAGGTTACAAACCATGGAATCCGACTCAATAATTATCGAAGAGGCCAACTGCCACCTCGAATTAACCAACAGACACAAGGCATGATAAATTGCTCGCAACTCCACCTTATTCGAATCATATACCTCAAGGGGCCGAGAATAAAGCAAGAACCATACCTCGCTCATCACGCCTCACAACCTACAAGACCTGACTTGTCTCGCGCCGATCCATCGATATTGAATTTCAACGTCCCTGGAAAAGGCGGACACCACTCAATTCCCCTTCGAGATCTGTTCGTACATATTGGCTCACAAATCAAAGGACAAAACCACCAGGCTGACTCAACTATATCACTACCCATCTTTCTAGCTTTGATCCAATATAACGTTCTCAATTTAATAAGAAAGAAAATCTCCTCGTGTGAGAGACGCTTCTTGTTAAATATCAACTCATTACGCATAAGCCACAATGACCACATCACTGTCGCACACCTGAGATCCACCAGTCACGAACAAACCAGTCAAAACCCCATGCACACATTGAACCCAAAATTATGATAAAGTATGTGGCCGTACCCACCCCATCTTCCACTAAGAGAAGTAACCAACCCAAACCTTCTCCACAAACGCACAAGAAAATAGTATATGATCCTCCTCATCGAACCCCGACTGACACCAAGCACACTTATCATCATCAATCGGCATCTCTCTATTCTTTAAGAGCAATAGCGTCGGCACCCTCTATAAATGCACAAACTACAAAAAATAATGAACCATTGGCGGGACGGCGATATTCCATATATTAAAGCATTACATTCTCTCGTCCGAAATTCCAAACAACGAAATAAATTTCATTAATGCCCCTACCAAAAATGCCCATCCGAACTCGGCTTCCAAGTTAACAAATCCTCACAACTATCATGAATAAAAATTTCACGAACAATGGCCCTCAATTGGTCCCGCTGCTGCACCTCAAAAAAATGAAGATTACGGGCAAAAAAGACTGTCCAGCTCGAGTGCTCTAAGTTGCCCTGCACAGTTTACTCACAAACTCGCGCTAATTTATTAGTTGTACACCGAAACAAGTACGAAAATAATTTCCATAATGGAACATCAATACACCAACGATCATACCAAAATAATATTCGCTTTCCATCACCAACACGCCATATAAAGCAATCTTCACTCATAAATTGACGCACCAAACCCACCTCTTGCACCTCAACAATTTGCCTCTACACATGCGACATATGACGTTTTCCCACTCCATTCGACAGCCAATTACATGATGTTGTACCATATTTGGCCACTATAATATCTCACCGTAATGAAGAAGAACTATTGGCATATCGACACACCCATTTTGCAAGTAAAGCAGAATTACGTAACTAAATATCTGTCATTCTAAGTCCCTCAATTTCTTCGGCGTACAAGCCTTTGACCAATTCACACGACTCATCTTCCATTTCAAATTCGTGTCACCCGAAAAAAAGCCCTACGAATCCTATCAATCTTTGAAATCACCATCTTTGGTACCCTAAAGATGCTCATATAGTATAAAGGTAATGCCGACAACACCAAATTCACTAACATTAGTCGCGCCACGAATGATAAAGAATTTCTTTTCCACCCGCTAAACAAAGTCGCATTCTATTAATCACAAGGTCCCATACCTTACCACTTCTTGGGTTTATCCCAATCAAAATGACCAAATACATGAAAGGCAATTGTTCCCGCGCACAACCCAACTCCGATGCCATTGCCTCGGCTACATCGCGCTCAATACCAACATCATACATAGCTAATTTTAAAAATTTTATTTGCAATCCGGACCCATACTCAAAGTACGTTAACACTCTTTTCAAATTCGTGGCCACCTTAACACTACCATGAATGAAAATAACGCTATCGTTTGCAAACTGTAAGTGCAACAAATGACAATCCGCTGTGACACACTCTCATTGAATCAGACCCAAATTTTTGGCATTCATCAAGAATTGGTGCAATGCTTCAGCGACGATCACGAACAAGAGTGGGGACAAGGGATCCCCTTGCCACAACGCCCTTTCTATTGTAAATTTTGAAGTTGCATTACCATTTAAAAGCATTGATAATCTCGTTGTACTTACACATGTCATCGTCCATTTACACCATAACGCCCCAAAGTTCATCTTTCGCATAACATCATCCAAGAACTCCCATTTTATACAGTCATAAGCCTTCGCAAAATCAATCTTCAGAATCACTCCACCCTCACTAAATCGCATTATTCGGAAAGAATGCACAACCTCATTCGTTAGCAAAATCCCATCAACTATTTGACGACCCTTTACAAAAGTAGACTACACCTTGCTAATTAGAGAGTTTAACACTTTCTGGAGTCGACCGGCCAACACTTTAGTCACAATCTTATACACGAAATTTAGTAAGCAAATTGGTCTAAAATCTCTTACAACATGCAAATTGTCCTCCTTCGCGATAAGGACCACAAACGTCGAATTAATACCCTTGGGGAATAATCATGTATCAAAAAATAAATCAAATAGTTTCAAAACATCCGCTTACAAAAAGTCCTAGCCACTTTTAAAGAATGCAAAGATGATGACAAACTAACATAATCACATCTCAATTGCCACCTATCTTCAGTGATTGCGAACGTTTATCAATATTTAGTCTGATATCCAAAGCATAGATAGACCAGCAAGAGAAATATATATAACAATTTTTTATGTGATACAACGATTAATATATTTAATGGAAGTTGATTGATGAATATGACGTGAATTTGCTGGGATCAATGGATGAATATGATGGTGGTGGTGGTGGATTGATTTGTCCTTGGCATTATCCTAATCGCAATTAAATAGGAAAACACCTGCAAACGGCATGAATCTCTTCGATGAATGAATGATGGCGAGATACATGTTGTTGTCCTAGGCACCCTCCTAATCACAATTGACTAGGCAAACACCATAATAGGCTCTAACCCACCTTCCTAACCGCAATTGATTAGGCAAACGAGAGTGTGAACTTGCAAAGAACAAGATCGAAGATACAAAGAACTTGCAAGAAGAATTACTCAAAAAGTAATCTAAATTTTATTTCTTCAAAAAAATGTCTATTTTTACAATGATAGATGTATCCTCCTTATATAGGCCTTGGGGAAGTTTTAATCCTACTAAACTTAAGGAATTAAATACAATAAATAAATGCTGAAATTTAATCTCCTAATTACATAAGTAACTTCCAATAATAAAAATGCTGAAAATAAATCTTAATTAAATAAATATGATCCTAATAGATATTGCAGAATCCTATATTGATTTAAATTATAAATAATCAAATAAAATATTGAAAATCCATAACTATCCAAAATTCCCGTATTAATCCCATATAAGAATTTCTGCATGCATTATCTTCGCTAAAATAGACGTATCTTGAAGATGTCCGATTGAGGCGTTTCAAGATGTGTTGGAAAGCTAATTGATAGTCGGACAAGTTTCAAGAGACATGTTGACCAATAAATGACTGGACCCCATCCAAAAATGCATCACAAGTTGATTGATGCTTCTAACTTGTAAAACAGTTTCAACTTCTTTTCCAAGATGATTATGTTGACCCCTCTCATGCTCGTATCATTCCCCCACTCCTCAAAAAGATTCACCCTCGAATCTAAATCGGTAAATGGAAGAAGTTCATCAATATACCATGAAAGAGAAAACGTCTTGAAGGATATTTGTGCAGAGTCTCTTTTTGCAATGTAATTTACAAGTTCCTTCTCCTTAGGATCATCACTATTGTTCTTTTGGTCACAAAGTAACTCATTCTCATCTTCAAAATTATTATTAATTTTAGAAGAGGAATGAACATAAATAGAATTCTAAAAATAATCGATGGTACCCTTTGATTGTAGGGTACCTTCGTCAGTGTTTGCCGTTTGCTGATCATCTTGAATTGGAATAGTAGGTTCGGCACTAAAAACAAACACACTACTTATAATTTCTTCCTCATAAATAGGCAAGGTTAAACTCTTGATGGTATCACCTTCCTCATGTTCTTTAAGAGAAGTAATTTCTTCACCATGTTCTGGATCACGAATTTCAATATCATTAGAAGACATGAATTTAGACAACATATCTCTCAAAATTTTATCTTGAAAATATGACTTATCTGGACAATCATACCCTAAATGATATAGTCGACAAAAATAATGACATCGAGCCCCCAAAAGGGTAAAATCCAATGTGTTGCTCAATAACATCCTCAAGAATGACCTGAATCTGATACCAAATGATGTGATACAACGGATAATGTATTTAATGGAAGTTAATTGATGATTATGACGTGAATTTGCTGGGATCAATAGATGAATATAATGGAGGTGGTGTTGGATTTATTTGTCCTTGGCACCCTCTTAATTGCAATTGAATAAGCAAACACCTGTAAATGGCACGAATCTCTCCGATGAATGAACGATGGCGAGATAGATGTTGTTGTCCTAGGCACCCTCCTAATCGCATTTGACTAAGCAAACACCATAATAGGCTCTAACTCACCCTCCTAACCGCAATTGATTAGGCAAACAGAGTGTGAACTTGCAAAGAACAAGATCGAAGATGCAAAGAACTTGCAAGAAGAATTACTCAAAAAGTAATCTAAATTTTATTTCTTCAAAAAAATCAAGGTCTGTTTTTACAATGATAAATGTATCCTCCTTATATAGGCCTTGGAGAAGTTTTAATCCTACTAAACTTAAGGAATTTAATACAATAAATAAATGCTAAAATCTAATCTCCTAATTACATAAGTAACTTCCAATAATAAAAAATACTGAAAATAAATTCTAATTAAATAAATGTGATCTTAATAGATATTACAGAATCCTATATTGATTTAAATTATAAATAATCAAATAAAATCTTGAAAATTTGTAATTATCCAAAAATCTCGTACTAATCTCGTATAGGAATTTCTACATGCGTTGTCTTCGCTAAAATAGATGTATCTTGAGTTTCAGATGTTTGATTGAGGCGTTTCAAGATCCGTTAGAAAGCTAATTGACAGTCGGACAAGTTTCAAAAAGACATGTTGACCAATAAATTCCTGGATCCCATCCAAAAATACATCACAAGTTGACTGGAGTTTCTAACTTGCAAAATAGTTTCAACTTCTTTTTCAAGATGATTATTTTGACCCCTCTCATGGTCGTATCAATTTTGATATTCCTTTAGAAGTTTTAATAATATATAAAGATATTTGATCCAAAATACGTTATCTATCAAACTCAATTTTTTAACACTTTATCAAAATGTGTATACACCTTAATATTTTCCTTTGTTTTGATGGAAAGTATTTTGTTTTTTTTTTTTACTTTTTAATAGTAGACTACTAGTTATAGGTTAAAAATATAGTTTAAGAGGTAAAAATGAGTAAACTACACCAGATACCAATGTACTATGATTCCTGATTCAAAAATACCATCGAACTTCAAAAGGCTTCAAATTTGACTAAACTTTAGTTTTTGACTCGAAAATGACACTTCGTCGTTAACTCATAACGTTCTCGTTAAGTCAAAACGTCGTTGTTTTTGGTGCGGCTGTTTTGAAGCCTAATTTAGCCTAAAACGACGTCGTTTTGCTAAAGAAAATTATTAAAACCACACGCTAAAGGGGTTTGAACCCAAAACCTTCAAATTCAAAAGCTAAGCCTTAACCATTAAACTAACATGAAATTATGTAATATTTTACCAAAAAATATTATATATATCAAACTACTTGAGATTAATTCAATTTATTTTATGGAATAAATAATACTATAAATAATATTAATATATAAATAATATAAAATATATTATTTGTATATATATTAATATATATAAATAAAATGTATTATTTTTATATTTTATATATTATTTATAATATAAATATATTATTTAAAAACCTAAAATATTCATAAAAATAATCTATTTATATTATAAATAATATATAAAAACCCTAAACTACAAGACCCAAACCTCAAACCCTAAACTTTAGAGTATGGGGTTTAGGGTTTTTTATATATTATTTATAATATAAATCTATTATTTTTATGAATATTTTTAATTTCTTAAAATAATATGTTTATATTATAAATAATATATATAAATAAAATGTTTTTATTTATATATATTAATAAATGTAAATAATATATTTTATATTATTTATATATTAATATTATTTATAGTGTTATTTTTTCTTAAATTAATTTGGTTGAACCCAATGGATAAGTTTATATTATTTAAATAAAAATATTATTTTTATATTATTTAGAATATAAATATATTATTTTTTATAAAACCCCAAAAAATCCTAAAATAAATATATAAAACCCCTAAATGCTAATATTTAGGGTTTAAGATTGAGGTTTGAAGTTTGTTGGTTAGTAGTTTAGAGTTTTAAATATTATTTTTATAAATACTTTGGGGTTTTTTAAAATAATATATTTTTATTTTATATATTGATATATATATATATATATCCAAATAATATTTTATATTATTTATATATTAATATTATTTATAGTATCATTTATTTCATAAAATAATTTGAATTAATCTCAAGTAGTTTGATATATATAATATTTATGGTAAAACATTACATAATTTCAAGTTGGTTAAGTGGTTAAAGCTTAGCCCTTGTATTTAAAGGTTTGGGTTTAAAACTTTCCAAGTGCATAGTTTCAATATTTTTTCTCGAATAATACGACGTCGTTTTGGGTTAAATTGGGCTTCAAACAACCGCACAACAGAGTGATATTTTTGAGTCAAAAACTAAAATTTAATATTATATTTGAAATTTTTTAAAATTTAATAATATTTTTGAGTAAGTGATCATAGTTTAGTAGGATCTAGTATACTTACCAAAAAAAAAAGTGGACAACGTAACAGAAAGTTGGCGCGTGCATTTGTTGCTGTTAGATTTAGGGGATGTTGACAACAGTGGATTAGGTCAAGATTGGATGACTTGGATCCACCTCAACTTCTTTCTGTTAAAGGGAAAAGATAGATAGAAAGTAGCCTATGCCTTCTCTAAAGCATTTTTATATAAAAAAACCCAAATAAATAATTATTTAGACAAATGATCCCTTCCCACGTTTATTTGGAAAAATAACCTTCAAATCGGCCACTTAAGAAGACCTCGCCTTTCACAAAACGTGATTATTGACCTCGTTCTCTGCAGGAAGCGAGGTTCGTCTTACGTGAAAGAACTTTTTAAATAACCCAATTTAAAATTATGGATAAAGACCTCGCTTTCTGCATATAGCGAGGTCCCCGAGAAATTGAAGAGGGATGAATTTGATTAAAAAATAACTTAAAATGAAGGAAGAATTGAAGAAAAATGAAAATAGTGAGTAAATAGTAAAATAATAAAATTTGAGTTATTCGAGTTGTCAAAATCAACCTCGACCTCTAATAACTTAAATTAAAAAACAATAAATTTTTTTCTAATCGAATTTTATTTTTTTTAATATTATTCACGAATAGAGTCCACTGATGCAAGCAACCACTCCCCACTAGGGGTGTTCAAAAATACCCGACATAACTACTCAAACATAAATAATCGGGTATTTATCCAGAATTTTTTTACCCAGGCCAGGTACCCAGCCTGCTAAAATATGCATTTTCCTGGGCCAAGCCCGGATCGCAAGAATACCTATTATCGGGTACCCAGTGACATGATGACCCAGTTCCCTATTTTTTTATTTTTTTATTTTAAATATAATTATTATTTAAACAAAATACCCTCATATTCACTATATTTTCAAATCAAACAACTTAATTATGATGTAAATTCTAAGAATTATGGAATTTATATTCTAAAGTTGTTTGGGTTTGATACTTTGGATCTTAAACTCTATGATGGGATTATATAATTCGAACTTTTATTAGTTATGAGTTTTTTATTAATAAAATAAAATGATTTAAAAACAAAAATACGGACACCCATTACACAAATTTTCAAGGGTTTCGTGGATGCCCAGATAGCGGGTACCCAGTTAAACTGGATCGGGACACAGGCCAAAGAATTTAGTACCCGATAATGAACATCCCTACAATCCTCACTATTAGGAGTGGCCAAGACCGGGTACCCGGTCAGTTTGCCCAAAATTGGTCTCGGTCCCGATAACCACCAGTTCTTGTAAACTGGAACCAGTCCTAGTTCAACCGAGTCTCAGATTCCAAAAATTAATCTCGGTACTAGTGGGAACTGGTATCAGTATCGGGTACCCGGTCAATTGATCTACTATTAAGAAAATTTGACCAGTAGGAAAAAATTCCAACCCCCAATAATAATATTAAATAACAAAATCAAAATATTGTAAGCTTGAAGGTTGAAATCTTAAAACGAGTCATACTCATAATATTCATACATAAATTAGAATAGAAAAAATGAAACTGTGAGAAAATTAGAAGATGGAGTGTCGACACTCGGCAGTGATGAGAGAATTTATTTAGGGTTTTAGTATTGGGATTTTAGGTGTGAACAAAGAATTAATAAAAGGGTTTTGGACTTTAATTTTAGGCTAAAATGGTCCTAACATACCAATATTGGGTACCTAGTATTGATCCCGATCTCATTGGGTACCCACCAAATATCGGGTCTAAAAAATCAAGATCTAGTCTCGGTCCCGATAACAATCATGACCTAAATTTTAGATCTAATCCCGATTTTACCGAAACTAATTCCGAATAAAGATCTATTGGGTTTGGCCAAGTCCGGGACCAAAACCGGATAACCGAGTTTTTTCCCACCCCTATCCACTATCATGTTCTTCGTATATTTCATACAAAAGTATATTTAAATTGATATCTTATGTTTAAATTCTATTAAATCTCATTTTAAAAAAATATATATTAAAAAAATAAATTATAATCTTTTTTAATAAAATAATATAAACTTGTAAAAAATTTAAAAATTTAAAATTAAATAAACCTAAAATTGTTTTATCAACAATAATAAAACAAAACAAAAAATTATCTTTTTGGTGTCCGTTTTTATGGTCGAACACAAAAAAATTAAATTATATGTCATAACCTTATATTCTAAATCCTAAACCCTAAAATACACATTACCCCTAATTTTCTAAATCCTAAATCTTAACCCTAACTCTAAAATTTAATTTTAAACTATATTTTTTTTTGTGTGAGATATAAATAAAAAATAAAAAGATATAGAGTTTCGAATCAATAAAACATGCTGAAATTACACCGGTAAAATTAAATAATTCCATCAGCATCTTAGCAAAACTGAACCCGAGAACAAATATCTTGTCAAGAATGGATGTTCCCAACAGAAGTGATGGTCAGCAAAAAAAGTTTTTTTTTTTTTGAAATTTGGTCAGCAAAAAGGTTGGCTTAGGTTGTAGTAATGTATTTGTTGGAAAAAGAAACCTCTCATTCAATCCATGCCGCAGGTTATGGGGTTAGAACATTCTCAACAAAGCACACCATTATTAGTATTCCTTTAAAACACGAGAAGACTGGGGGTAGATCCTCAGGTTATGGTCTTTAACCTTAATATTGCAGTGATTTACAATCTTCCTTACATCAGATAAGATGAGAGGCTCTGTCCAGCATGTCAGCCACGAGATTCAAATAGCGGTACGTTATATACTAATAGTTGTACTGTCTCAAATTATTATTGTAAAAAATAACAGTCCGCAATAATCGTAATAATATTTGTTATGTACGAAACTATGATAAAACACCGTGATAAAAAACACAACCACAACCGCAATTTAAATCTCTCGACAGCCATATGTAGTCTTATGTTTTCCCTTATAGAAACAGATAGATGCTCCATCATTCCAATTACACAACAATTAGCTGCAGTTTATGTTTTAGTTAATCCGGTGAAACTGCACTTGCATTAGATTATGCCCTTGAAATTGGCGCACATTAAACAAGAGGTTATAAATTAATAACAGTACAAAAAATCTTCGAATATATCATTGGAAATGAAAAACGGCAACCCTCCATTGAGAAAACTCTCGCCATTTCTGCACCTCTACATATACTTCACTCATTCCCTCGTCCTCTGAACTCCAACCCATCGTGCATAATCCACCCACCTGTTAACATATTACAAGCACTTGTTACAGATTCTCAAGATCAAACACCAAAATACATGTGTTTAAAGGCTTAAAACTGATGCTGTGCCTGTATCTTACATCAAAGATCCCAAGAAAGTGTTCCCGGTTCGAACGGCGAAGCAAATTGCACTCAGAATGAGCTTGTGGCGGTGCAGTAAGGGCTCCAGTATTCGTTGTTCAATAACTCCGGCAATTATTTGGTACCTGTTTCATTTATTTTTATTATAATTTATTCGATAAAATAAGATGTAAAACTCATGGTTAAAGCTGGTGATGATTACCTTAGGTTGCTAGACACCGACATGTATACACCGTACTGGAAACTTGTTGATAACACAGGCATGCTGTCTTCTGCTTCTTCAGCAAACGATTTATCGAAAACCTTTCGTGCATTGATCAACGTATTTGTCACCCCTACACCAACCTGAAACAACAAAGGTATAAGCGGCGAGGTAGCCATTTGTAAATGTTGATATGGCCAAATTCCATTATTAGTTCCTATTAGTATACATAAGTTGTGTGTTTAATCATTGTCCTCTAATTTAATCAATTTTAGCTGTATTGGTCGAAAATCAGAATTTCAGTTACGGGAACTTAAAATGATCAAATAGGAGAACATGAACTAAATTTACACTTATGCATGATACAAGAACAAATATCAAAATTTGACTTAACAAAGTTCACAACTACTATTTGGATTATGACCGAAATTTCATAATTTGAAAAAAAGTACGAAAACTAAATATGATCAAATTAGAGTACACTGACTAAATCTCAAATTTTTATCCATAGAAGATTCATTATATATGGAAGATGACATGAACACTTATATATTTTTTGGTATAACCACCGGTATCAATATATTGGCTGACCAGGGACGGAACCAGGATTTCATGTAAGGGGTGCAAACTATCATGAAGCTATATTAGAAATGTAGGGGTGCAAAATTACAAGAGTTTAGGGGTGCAGAATTAGATTATCAATAGAAAATACAAAGGAAATATATAAAATATAGGGGAGTTTGAAATTTTTAGGGCAGCACCTCTAGGTCCGTCACTGCCTCTAACATTACTTAAGGAATCTAATGTCTCATCCTACTAAACCAATTAGTTGTTGTCACAATTATATTAATATCAAGTCAAATACTCGGCATGAGATTCATACTTCCAATTTCTATCTATGACCATGACACTAGGCACGAGAGTAGTAGATGAATCTAGGGTTATGCACTAACCAAGGATGCACCGGTTCCAACGGCAAAGAGTTTTGCACCGTTACGCTGCACGGATGGGAGATAATGTTATGTTCCATAATGAGTTTCAAAAAATTAATAAAATACTGGTGTTGGTCCAGGGTGAAGTTTGTAAAATATATACCACAATTGCAGCAACTCTCTGTAACAATGAATAAGATGTTCCAGCCAAAGCCACCTGCATTCAGGATTCTTAAGATAAGATAAACCCATATGTGTGGCTTACATACCCCTAACAGATAAAACTTAGATACATGTGACAACAAATAAAGTCAATAAACCTGGAAAGCATTATCGGGACAATTATAGAAGAACTTGGAAATAGCCCCGGCACTGAGTGATACAGGTGGCCGGAGAGAGACCGTCGGAGCCGGAAGCCACACAAGCATGAAATCTGCAACGAGCGCCATTACCTGAAAAGCGTTGAATCATTATTGTTATTAACGTGTATCGGAAATCAAATTTGTTTTTGTTTTTATTCTCATGCAGCAAGCCATACCACATCAGCAAAAACAAAGTCCAGCTCTTTCGTTATCCTTTCTCTTCGCTTTTCTAACTCTGCAGCACACTGAAAAGAAGAAGAAGAAGAGAGCAATAAGAGAAAATCCCAGAAAGGGTCGTAAGAGCAATGATTTTGGAACAAGAAAAGACTAACCTTGGTGAAAATACCGACGCCGCACTCGATGCCAACTTTAGTCAAAAACAAATCGTCGCCAAGCAACCGCTCCTTAAACCCTCCGAAATTAAGCAACCAGCTGAATACAGGCGACTTCTCAAACTCAAAGTACCTATGAATAATTGATCCCGGCAACTTCCCCGCCTCGATTGCCGCCGCTATGTCCTTGGGCAAACTCTCAAGCGTTCTACCTACCTGTGCATACACACACCACGATTCGCACTTAAAAAAGAAACAAAAGATCGTATAAAACAGTGTTTATGAATGGTTATATTAATATACCTCGGCGAGAGCCAGGATTGCTTCGGATCGATTTCGTGACCGGTCCTGATCATCGTGACCGTCATGTCCTCCTCCGCCACCTCCACTTCCTGCGCCGCCAGTTCCACCAGTACCGCCATTTCCCAAGGAGAAAACTACTGTGGCGGGGTGGAATTTATTGCGGGGCCTGGCGGAGACGGTCAGTAAAAGAGAGTGAGTGATGGGGTTATTGCGGCAGGAAGTGATGGCGAAGCTCTGCTGTCTGTGGTGGTGAGCGGGGGAGTGAAGAAGGAAGGAGCGCGTGAAGATGGTAGCGGTTGCCATTGCAGCTAAGAGAGAGTGTTTGTCGGGACCGGACTGAAGAGAAAAGGAGGGTTTTATGTGTTTGCTGTCTCTGGCCTTACAGAGACCATAGAGGCCAACGAGAGTGCAAATGGAAGTTGAAGGGTTGCTTTTGCTTCATCTGAGGTGGAGACACTAATATACAATAATGCAATGCAACCCTCAACCGTTGAAATAGCAGTTGACAAAATTTTTTCTAGAACAAAATCTATAAATTGATAAAAAAAATACTAAGTAAATACTCCATGTCTTTGTCCAATTGAATCCTTTAATTTATAAAATTTTTTAATAATGAGACATCATGATTCTAAGTAAATTTAGATATCCGATAATTATTCTATACACAACTGTGGGCACTTTAATTTTAGGGTTTGTGATTAGATTTAAGAGTTTAGAAGTTAGAGGTTTATGTTGATTGGGTTAGAGTTGATGGGTTGTAGTTAGAATTTAGAGTTTTGGTTTAAATTTAAAGTTTATAGGTTAAAACTAAATCTCTAACCATATTACCCTAACCTCTAAATCCTAAATTCTAACCTTAAACCTTAAATTCAAACAACATCCCTTAAATTCTAAATCCTTAAACATAAACCCATAACTTCTAAACTTTAAATCTTAAAACTAATACGTTTGTGGAAACTTTTTATTTCTATCACATATGTATTGAATATAAATCTTTAGATATTTTGTCTGTTTTTTATTTCTTAGATATTTGGAACAAATGTCCAAGAAAACCTGAATATATATTGTAATATTTTCATTTTGGATTCTCAGAAGATTTGATAAAAAATAATTGACGGTTAGAATATTTATTTTATTTTGTTGTCGATATTTTTATAATATATTTACTTTGAACCTTTTGAGTATTAGACTTAAAACTTTATAATTTGAGTATTAGACTTAAGACTTTATAATTTGGTATTGAGACTCAGATACTCGACTACTATCCCTAGTTGTTATTCCAGGAAACTCAGGTTCGAGCGACTTGTTTACACGGTGTGTAGATTAGGAGCATAGAACAAATATTATCATATAATTTTATCCGAATATATAAAAAAAATTAAGATTCTTTTAATCGATCCTTCAATCCTCCCTGCTATCTTCAAACTTTGATTCTCAATTTCCGTTGTCTTTTCAACCACCCCACAACAACAATTCTTATTCTGAATTTCCTACATCCTCGCAAACCATCACCATTAAACCAAATAAAAAAACCCAGAACCAAATAATTCTTAGCTTGAAACCAAATCCATTAACCAACAATGCAACACAATTAAACCAAATTAAAAAATTTAATTGTCTGTCTCTTGACCCAAATCCTACCATCAACGTTACTCTTGGATCCAAGAAAGACTCACATTCGAAATCCCACCGAGAAACTTGCATGAAAAAAGAAATCTGGTATTAGAATTTCATTGAAGAAGATATAAGAGAACCTGAAAAAAAAAAAAAAGTCTTGGGAGATTTTGGCTTGATTCATGTTGTAATCTTGCTATTGAACGGAAGGAAAAAAAAAAACTAAATAGATTTGTTGGCTGGCGAATTGACAGCGTTGTTCTCGGTTAGAGGAGCAGCTACATCAACATTTTTTCAGAAACAAACTTAAATTAGTGTGAACTTTTTCATTAAAAAAATTAATTTAAGGAGCGTCAGGGAAAAAAATTACATATCTATTTTAAAATATATTATTTTACACTTTATTTTTAAATTTTTAGATCCATTATGGTTTCGGTTATCGAATAGAATCAAAATGAATGTTTGACTTTTGGAAATTATAAGAATTTAGGACTTTGGTTAGGATTTAAAAGAATATTTGAATCTTCTTACGAGTTATGATGATTACGATTACCGATATTCGTAAGATAAAGATCACCTTAAGGAGAAAATTTCATTTTATATGTTTTAATTTTTTAATAATATAAAACTAATATTTAATGTCGTAAAAATTTAAATTCGCTAACGTTAATAAAAGAAAGAGTCATATGACATGTCAAGTGGATTAATACAAAAAAAATTTTTAATAATATAAAACTAATATTTAATCACCTAAACATATATATATATATTATGAACGCTCTTTATCCCATCAATCACGGTCTCAAATAAAAAAAACATTTCAAGTTTTTTTTCAAATCATTCTTTTTAAGTAGCAAATTTTTACTCATATTTTTTTACATCAATTTTTTTAAATGTTTGAAAACTACCATTTGAGTGGATTAATAAAACTAGTATGTTGAAAATATATATAATCAAATTATTTGAAAAAATAGAAAAATACAAAAAAATTGTTAATTGATTCTTAGTTCGATCATCATTGCGGCTCTTACAGCAAGTTAAAGGACATGGTTTCAAGTGTGTATTTTCCTCAGATTTAAGGGTTTAGGTGATTATGCCTAGTTTAGTCGATGCAGATGAATCGAGCTTTAAAGAACAAATATTTGTTTATGTTCATTTGTTTATTTTTAAGCATGTTCATGTTCATTTAAAATTGTATGTGTCCATATTCGTTTATTTAAAATTTATATATGAACAAAGAGTTTAACAAATTACTCGTGAATCATTCATATAATGTCCATGCTCGTTAGTTAAACTGAATAAACGAATATGAACAAAAAAATTTATGTTTGTTAAGTGTATTTGGTTCGTTTATGTTCACAAACATATTTATTTATTTTATATCAATTTTAAACCTCAACGATTATCATTTTGTATAAACTATATGTAGATTAACTAGTTAAATTAATAATTGAATTATTAGTTATTCAATAAAATTTCACAATAATTAATTTTTTAAAACAATTTCTACCTAGGGGAAAGAAGGAAAATTTTTACTCGTCTTGAACCCACAACTTAAGAGAATGAGAGGGTGTCAACGAGAACTTTAACCACCTGCTCTATAAATTGTTGACATAATAATTAATTCTAACATATAATAATTATAACTGTTATATAATTCAATTAAATTAATCATTTGATTAATAAATTTATCAATCTCATTCTTTTCCTTTCCTTAGTGCTCCAATGAAGACTCTTGAGTGAGTCGTGTTGCACAAAGGCCACGAGGTTTTGGGCCCACCTGATCAAGGCTCATTGCTCTCTTCCAGCCACAGACTTTTAACTTAAAATCGACGCCTCTTTTTAATTTGTGATCCACAACACTTCACCGTTGCTCGCTCGAATGTACTTGTTCTTTCTCATAAGGCTGAACATTCAATTTAGTTGAATCAAGTTAAAACCATTTAAATTTACGAGTTTTATTTTACAATTTAAATTTTATTTAAATTTTTTAATTAAAATTAAGTTTATAAAATATAAGTCAAGTCAATTGTAATTGTTTAAGTTTTTATTCAAATTTAATTATAAATATTTATAATTATGTGGTAGGTTTAATATTTTATACAATGTCAGTGTAAAAAAAATTACACAAGCATGCTTATTTTCAAGCTTAAATCTAAAATCTAAATTTCTAACCTTAAAATCCTAAAAATTTAACCACAAACCCTAGAACCTAAATTCTAACCATGAATCTTAAATTCTAAATCCTACAACCTAAACCCCTAACCTCTAAACCCTAAACTAAAACCCTAAACCCCTAAATAACCCAACTTGTGTAAACTTTATTTTCTACTGCCAATGTATAAGATAATAATCCTTACGTGGTATTAGTTTATTCTAGTTTAAACAACTTTCTATAATCATATATGATATACATATTTCCAGAAGAATTGTTATTACATTTCCGGTTTGATTTGTCAACTCTTTTTTCTCCTTAAAAATGATTATAATTCATAAAATGTTACGCAATAAGCCAAGAATTAGGTTATTCATCTAATATAAACCAAATAATTAGTATTTTTTAAAAAAATAAAAAAAAATTAAGTTGTCCTCTAAAAACATTATGGATAAATTACACTAGACGTCACTTAAATATAAATTTAGTAACAAACATGTCAATATGTCATTCCGCTTCTAAAAGTAGCAATTGAGTCACTCAATTATAGATTTAGTAACAAACATGTCAATATGTCATTCCGCTTCTAAAAGTAGCAATTGAGTCACTCAATTATAGATTTAGGAATAAACATGTCACTCTTATTATAAAAGTAACAATTCATTCAATTAATAATAAGTTTAGGAAAGTCGCTTATTATAAAAGTAACAATTCATTCAATTAATAATAAGTTTAGGAAAGTCGCTTTGTCATTAAAATTGAAACAATGGCTTGTTATAATAACGAGTTTAGTCTGTCAAGTTATCACATATGTTGATTATCGAACTAATGAACAATAACATGGAGCGTGGCAAGTGATCGAAGGTAATGTCAAGATGATGGTGCAATGTCGAAATTTTTAAATATGAAGGGTTAAGTTTATTGAATTATTTTGAATTGAGACAAAATTAATAGAATGCATACGTTTTGAGGATTAAATTTTTATTATACCATGCCCTTTTTTAATTTAATGACAGAGTGACTTGCTTGTCACAAAAAATTATTGACTGACATGTTTGTTCCTAAACTTATAATTAAGTGACTGGATTGTTACTTTTAAAGAAAAGTGATATGTTTGTTAATAAACCTATAACTAAGCGACCTCTAGTGTATTTTACCCAAAACAATACTTATTTGTTAACAAAAATACTTATTTTTTGAGTTGAACAAAAATACTTATAATATATGGTGTTTTGACATGATAAATAAATATTGTTGAGGCCATAAAGAATATACTATTCCTAAAATTTCTAACCATGGCTTTAAAAAATTGAATCTAACAAGTGATCCCAATAGAAAAGAAAACGATGTTCATCCTAAGAGACTCGAATTCAAATCGCTTTGTCTGCAAGATGTATTGTCAAAAGATTAAAAATATGTATAAATAATATATATACTACCTTATAATCTATTAAGACTATTATTTTTTTGAGTAGTCTAAAGGTAATTACAATGTAGTATTTGTTCATACATAATCTTAACCAGTTGACAATGCGCACACTCATCATTCGCTTTTCTATTAGGACCACATGTTAGGTTTTAAGACTGTTAAAAGAAACTATTAAAAAAGGGTAATTTTTCCCGTGGTTACTTTTGTTCAGATTTTGTTCTATTTTGGTCACCCAAATAAAAAAGACTATTCTTGCCACTTACGTTTGAAAATGTTTATGTTTTGGTCATTGGACCGTTAGTCTCCGTTACTTCTGTTTTCGATTTTTTTTGTTTTGGTCACTGATTTTAAATTTTTTTGTTTAAGTCACTTACGTTATCGTTTTGTTCTATTTTGATCACTGAGCCATTAATCCTCATTAATTTGATGATGTGTCACATTAATAAAAATGAATAATTTCTAATTTAATCCCTACACTTTTAAAATTTTATTTTTTTACCATCTTCAAATAAAAAAAATATAATTTGATGATGTGTTAATAAAAAAATTTACTATTGGTTTCGGTATGCGGGGACACTTTGGTTATTTAAGATCATTTAAATTGTGTCAAAACCCTTTGGAAATATTTCAAACATACTTTTCAAGTTTATGGATTTTGAAATATTTTTGCAAATTAGTGTAAGTCCAAAAATATTTTTCATTAAGTTATATCAAAATCAAATAAGTTTTACATTAGAAATTACTCATTTTTATTAAAGTGACACATCATCAAATTAATAGGGATTAATGGCTCAGTGACCAAAATAGAACAAAACGATAACATAAGTGACTTAAATAAAAAAAAAATTAAAATCGATAACCAAAACGAAATAGACCAAAAATAAAAGTAATAAAAACTAACGGTCCAGTGACCAAAATAAAAACGTTTTCAAACGTAAATGACAAAAATATTTTTTTTAAAATTTAAATAATTAAAATAAAACAAAATCTAAATAAAAAAAACAGGGTGAAGATTACCCTTAAAAAAACTATTCGTCATTTTCATTAAAAAAAAGGCATTCTGTTGTTACGGTCTATAATCGAGAAATTTCACTGCACCATTAAAAACATCTCTTATCCTCTTCATTTCGATTATGGATGGATAGATAAGAATAGTTATAGATTGCCCAAAAACAACAAGAAGCTCTCTCTTTCAGAAACAATGGCTACTTGCACCGCACCTTCGTCCTCCCTGATGCTAACGTACGCCGCCTCCACCGTACACCCCCAAGACCTCACCCTTTCGGTTCTGTCCTTAAAGTCCAAAAACCCCGCCTTTTCTCTCAAGACTTCCATAGACGGAAAATCCGGCGTCAGATGGGCTGATATCTGTGCCCGGAGAGGCTCCAAGAACGTCATGGTAGCTGCTGTGGCTACGGAGGCCGAGGTGGCTGAGGCCGCGGAGGAAGAGGACGGTGGCTCTGCTACTGTTACTGCCCCGACCAAGCCCAAGAAAGGGAAGGCGGCGTTGCCTCTTAAGAGAGACAGGGTATGTGGTTGTCGAATTTTCACCTGTTGTGGCTTTGTTTATTATGAATGTTAGATAATTTTGTGTCTGGGCTTTTGCTTAGCTTAGAGAAAACAGTGTTTGTTGTGTTGTCTTAAATAAAAGCTTGAAATTTCAAGCTGAAAGGAAGGAGGATTCAATCTCCCTTTCTTTTCTTTGTCTTGATTAAAAAATCTATCCAAATAAAGGACTTTCCCCTCCCCACTGCAATCCTTTAGTTTTTGAGTTTCTAATGCAGTGAAGAGTTTTACAATTGAATCGAGTTTAAGTTCAAGAATTTTGATATATGGAACCATTGTCTATCTGAAATGGTTACTTTGTTAAATATGCAGTTTCTAATGCAGTAAAGGTTTTACAATCAAATCGAGTTTAAGTTCAAGAATTTTGATATAAGAACCATTGTCTATCTGAAATGGTTACTTTGTTAAATATGCAGTTAATACGTATGATTGAGATGTTTACTTACATTCAGTTATTTAGTTCCATTTATTTTTCCTGCTCAAACTGCAGACGAGGTCCAAGAGGTTCTTGGAAATTCAAAAGTTAAGGAAAAACAAAAAGGAATATGATGTAAAGACAGCAATATCTTTGCTAAAGGAAATGTCATGTACAAAGTTTGTAGAGACAGCTGAAGCTCATTTCCGCCTTAACATCGATCCTAAGTATAATGATCAACAGCTGAGAGCAACCGTAAGTTTTCCGTGCGTTGTATGATAACCTCATCGTAGCCATGATCTGACTGACCTTTGGTGTTTTGCCTAATATCCTACTGCTTTCTTTGGACTCTTTTATCTTATAGGTGAATTTGCCTAAGGGAACAGGACAAAAGGTTAAGGTTGCCGTTCTTACTCAAGGTAGTTACCACACTTCGATGCATTCTTATCTTTTTTTCTGTAACTTGTTTTCATTTTCATTTGTATTGGAATTTGTTTTTATGTCAAGAAATCCTTGCATGAAATTGTGAGAAAGCTATTGGATAAATGTGTGGGGTATTTTGGGCTAAATTGAACAAACCAAATTCTGAATTATAAAGCTCAGGGCATATTGGATAATATTCTTAAGAATAATTCGTCGTATAGTGTATCCTCAAGATTTAACAAGTTTATCTATTCGAAGAATAGGGGCAGTAACAACAAAGAATACTCTAAGAAAAATACTCAATGGAATGGAAGAGAGAATGATAGGAGATATGCGTATTTTGGTGTATAAAACAATGTTGTCAAGCTTGGTATTTATAGAATTGTAAACAAAGTTTAGGCTAGAAAAACAAGAGAGAATGGGCGCAGACCTGCTTTATTTTGAGTTATAAAGCAATGTTGTCTGGCTTGGTATTTATAGGCTTGTGTGCAATGGTTGGACTAGAAAAACAAGAGAGAATGAGAGGAGAGATGCATTTTTTGGTGTATAGAACAATGTTGTCAAGCTTGACGTGTATCGCCCAGGATTAAAGCTTGACATGTATCGCCCAGGATTAAATAAAGTCATCTATTCGAAGAGCAAGGCAAGATCTAAAACAAGGAAAAACCAAAGAATACTCTAAGAAAAGTATCTTACAAGTAAAAAAAAAAAACTTGTCTTTTCATAGAACAAGGGCAGGCGTACTGAACTTCTAGGCGAAAAAGCAGGGTACAGATCCATCAAACTTTAGAAGTTATAAATTTAATGAAGTGAGTGTCATGATATATAAATAACAGATTAAAGGTTTAGCTAGAAGACGTGGGATAAGATTCTTTTGAAATATCTCAAATATTTCCAACAAGGAAACATAGCTGAATAATGCTATGGTTCATGTCCCAAGATTGAGTAGGTTCTGAACTACTAAATGTAAGTAATCATTTTAGACTGATGTACTCTAGGCGAGTGATAGTAGTTAAAGATCTTAAATGGAATCTTATTAGGATAAAGTTTTCTTTTCTGAGGCTTATCGGCACAAATTAATTGCTTTTCTGTAATATCTTTGCAGGTGAAAAGTTTGACGAAGCAAAAAATGCTGGAGCGGATATTGTTGGTGGTGAGGACTTGATTGAACAAATTAAAGGAGGATTCATGGACTTCGACAAGTTAATTGCTTCCCCGGATATGATGGTTAAGGTGCTGCTTTACTGCTCTTATTTCAATTAATGAGATATCCCTTTTTGGTCGAAATGGCAATAATTTTGTTACTATGGGTTTTATTTTAACATCTTCCTACTTCTAAATTAGGTTGCAAGCCTTGGAAAAATTCTAGGACCACGTGGGCTCATGCCAAATCCGAAAGCTGGTACTGTTACCCCAAATATACCTCAGGTAAGATCTCGTTGTTATGTGTTGATGAGTTCTTGTTGATCATTTTAGTTTTAATGAATTCGCAACTGAATGATGTGTGGTAGCTAGCAATGGTGATATTAACTATAATGTTTATTGAATCATTTTTTCTTTTTCAGGCTATCGAAGAATTCAAAAAGGGTAAAGTTGAATACAGAGCTGATAAAACCGGGATCGTCCACATACCTTTCGGCAAAGTAGACTTCTCTGAAGACGACCTCCTTGTGAATTTTCTTGCCGCAGTTGTATGTCAAACCCTGTCACCTTGCTCTCCGTTTCTTTCTTTCTTTCAAACACAATTTGTGATACGAAAACCAGAATTGAACTCTGATGTTTACTTGGTTTTGTTATTAATTTGACAGAAATCGATCGAAACAAACAAGCCAAAAGGTGCGAAAGGAGTATACTGGAAAAGTGCACATATATGCACATCGATGGGTCCTTCGATCAAGCTAAATATAAGGGAGATGCTTGATTACAAGCCTCCATCAAACATTTGAAGAAGAATGATTACTAACAGTTGAAAATGTCAACCCTTTGGGCATTCCATATGGGAACATACAAGTGCTCAATGGAATTGGCGGATGATAAAGTGGGTATGTGCATTACCAGATTATCATTTTGTATACAGACTGGGACCTGTATCATCATCATCATATGACCAAGAGCATCAATTTTATTTATTGTTGTTTCTTTTTACCTCAGTCGAAGGTGTTCTGATTAGAAAGGATGATAAATATGCAATTTTACTTGGTCAGAAGATACAATGAAAGCATGCACATCTAAAATTGTGGGCTACTGTCAGTAAATTTTACTGAGAAAATTTCCAAATTTATTATGCATTTATTAAACGAGTTTGAATAGAACTGTGTTTAATTCGTTTATATTAACAAACAAGCATGTTTATTAGTTTGTTCGTTAGTTCATTTAATTAAAGATCTAAAGGTGATTTCCTAGAAAAGATATTTTATTATTGCATTATTTACAATACAATTGTTTATATCCAAAAGTAATAAATAGGTTCGATTATACTTTATTATTTATTTATTTATTATTTACGGATAAATTTTCAATTATTTATTTTACACCCATGATTAAATTATATGTTTGTTTAGTGTTTACAGGCATACTAAATATATACGTTTGCAAAACTAAACCAACATGATTGTAGATATTTTAAACACAATTTTAAATAAATAAAAAATTCTTACCGAATATAAACAGGATTAAAAGTAGACAAACATGAAGAGAAATTTGTTCGTTCAAACTCAAACAAATTGGAAAGTGATTTTGACCGATTCAACTTAAAAAGTAGTTTTGACCCTAAATAAATAAAATTTGCGTTACACTTATATTACATCAGTTGCAATGTCTCGTATAGCTAGTATATAGTATACAGCAAGCAATCCTGGAAACATCAATCTGGACTGATTCTGAAGTTCTTGGTTTATTGCAGTTGCACATATCACTCACTGCCATGCTGCAATATGAATTCAGGCTCCCTTGATTAGCCCATCCACAACTTCAACACCCTATCCTTACCACCAGAGGCAACTTTCTCGCCATCTGGACTCCAATCAACTGCAAAAACCTGTTCGAATGAGGATGAAGGTCAGTCTCCAGTACGTTCGCAAACCAATATCAATGATTCTTTGCCTTTGTTATCACTAGTAGCATGGAGAGCTTACCTCATCCGCATGGCCTGGGAGGTCTTGTTTCAACTTTTTTGTTCTGATATCCCATACCTTGTAACAAGAATAACCAGCTTGTTAAAAAAAAACATTAGCATTCCATCAAGGCCTCGATTGAAGAATCGGGACTTCTAGGGGAGGATCAAAGATGGGGGAGATGGCAAGGAGGGGGGGATCTAAGGGAGAGTAAGGCAGGAAGGACATATATGTAGCAGAGGCTGTACACGAGAAGGATAACGATACTACCAATGAGGGCATGGCAGAACAATAACACAACTAAGCTGAGTAAGAAAGTACAAATGAAATCTAACTTTAGTTCGGTTCGTTTCTACACTACATCAAAACTAGAGCATGCGAGTATGTCTATAAAAGAATGCCCAATGATCTATGTCAACAACTTTTCAGGATCTTTGAATACCGAAAAGGGGGGGAAAGATAAAAAGTTCCTAGGACTTACCTTTAAGGTGGAGTCTTTGCTTCCACTTAAAAGAAGCCTACTATCTGCAGACCAGCTGAAGGGCAACATGCAAGATAATGATTAATCCTGAGAAAAAAAATAGAAAAGAGACATGGACATAAACTATAGAAGCAGCTCAAACCTGATTTGATAAACAGGCCCCACATGACCTCGGAATGCAGCAACAAATTCTCCGGTAGTACCATTCCATAGCTTGACTGACTTATCAAATGACGCACTGGCCACCCATAGCCCATCAGGTGAGAAATAAACATGGTTTACAAGCTGAAAACAACGAACAAAATGTACGAACTTACTTCTAAGCATGAAGAAATCTACAATTTGGATCGCAATCAGAGTGAGTGAGCAGCAGTATAACATTGTACCTGTTGATGACCAGTCATGCGAACTTTGTGATGTTTGCTGACAGCAGGTTCCCATAGGAACATAGTAAAATCATCAGATCCTGATACCAGTCTCTCAGGGGCATTGCCTTTCATTTTGTTGTACCTTTCTAGAGCAACCTAAATTATATAAGGAAATCTAATTACTTTTCTACAGAAGAGAAGGAGAGTAGGAAGCTTGAATATATCAAGGGAAAAGAAGAAAAAGTTGTTGTAAAGAGAGTTATAAATACAGTAGAATTACAAATATGAGTTTCATTGGTACAAGAACTAATAACACCAAATAAGTAACATTACCTTCTTCATTTCTTCTGCAGACGAATATTGTCTACCAGTATGATCAAAAGCTCCAGTGCGAAGAACATATTCTGTGCTCAAAGCAAGGGAATTAACCCAATGCCCATGACCCTTAAACAATTAGCACAAGCAAATGAATGTCTGTAGTATAAAAATTCAGGGCATATACAGAAACAGTTAATGCATAGACATGCAAAGAGCAGTTTAATGTATACATATGACAAAGAGATGTTCTAGAAAATGTAATAAATCACCTTCAATTCACGTATTAGCTTCCCTTGTGAAGTTTCCCATACTTTGATGGTACAATCCTGGGATCTTCAGCCAGTTTCATAAAGGGAGCTCATTAGTACTAACCAGTTAAGAGTTTAAACAAAGGCTGTTAATTGACGAGATGACTAGATGAGTACAAAGTGCTTATTGTTTCTATGCCATTTCAAGGAAAACAGAGATTCTACTTTCATAAAAGAGAGTGAAATACCAATATAAAATCTGATCAGAATCATAGAAACAGAACAAAAGTGTACCCTGTATATATGACTCCACCTCCACCCCATTTCACACAAGTTACAGCAAGTGTGTGGCCACTGAGACAAATAACACATTTCTTTAAGGAAACATCCCATATGCGGGCATCACCATCTTTGCTAGCACTTACAAAGCGACGGCATGGAGCATTTAGATGGACAGGTTCCCATGAGATACCGGTGATCCATTTCTTGTGGCCCTATAAGAATCCAAGAAATCAGCACCATGTTTTATATGAATAAGGCATTCAACTAAAAGAAAGTATTCCATTGTGTTTTCTACCAAATTCAGGACACAGTTTCAGTTTAAGGAGATCAAGAAACTATACTGAATTATTAAAAAATAATAATGTATTTATTCAAGAATAAAGACTTTACGGTCATCGGATTGCCAGCAGGCTTCCCTGTTTGTGGGTCCCAACATATTAGTTCTCCAGACTTGCTCCCACTGACCAGATATTTACCATCGGGTGACCATGCAATACAAAGAACCCAGTTTTTATGTCCTGAAAAAATATCAGAAGACAAATGATTAACATAAAAAAGAAATGCAATGAACGCCAAGAATTACAATTAACATGAATTTATGTTACATGGCATCTCTTTTCTAATTCCATTTGTATGCTTAAATACTTCTCCATTGCTAAATTAGTTTTTCAGTCAAACTGACGGAGAAAACAGTATCGAGTACAAATTTCTAACCTGTGCAAGTAAACATTGGTGTCTGAGTGTTTAGGTCCCATAGTCGGACAGTGGTATCACCTGAGCCACTTGCCAACTGTCGTCCATCAGGACTAAATGCAACAGAAAGTACTGCTTCAGAATGACCTATTGCGACAAAGCAACAATAAAGATTTAGGATAATCAATCCAATTATGCTAAAGGAATGCTAGTAAACAGTTCACACTTAATTAGTCCATATAAAGAAAAAAAATTAAGAATATGTTAATGGAAGTTCCTTTTTGAAAAGAAAATAAGCTGAGCCTGAACTGAAAAAAATATTCCTTTTCAAAGTTGAATAATCATATCCAGAGCTCATGCAAGATGCAATTTGTTTCTTTCATGAAGAATAGCATACGGAGTTAATTGCAATTAAGTTTTTGATAACAAAAATTTATCAATCCCAATATCCCATACCAGCAATTGTAGCTGAACATCGATTAATTGGACGAATCCTGAAAACTGCTTGCGGTTGATAAACTATGGATAGTGTTTTCTCCATGGAAACTGAAAATTTGTTGATTCAAATTAACCAACCAAAAGAAAATTGAGAAATATAAAAGAATCAAGTAGTAGAAGTAGAAATGTCACATAATTCACTTTCAACAGTTCCCCAACTGACCTTTATTTTTCTCCAAGTAATTTCCAAGTGGCACAAGAAGCTCTTGATTAGATATATAAAATGCATATGGCAACTTCTCCTCCTGAACAAACCCAAATACCAAAGTTCATGACTCGTATCAGTCTCTAGAAGCAATTTATTACCTTTAAAAAAATCAAATTTTGAATAATTCAACCAAAAATATGCAAGCAAATGCATAACACTTGGAATAAAATGCATCGAATGTAAATTAAACGAAAAAAAGAACAGAAAATTAACAACTTGGAACTAGTTACAACAAAATATAATGCAATGAAAGCAGAGCACAAAAAGGTTACATTTTTTAGAAGCGTATTGACGATTTGCTGAAGCTGAAGAGGACCAACGTTCTGGGGAAGGTACATGGTGCCTCCGAGAGTGGTCCCTTCTGGGTCTGTTAACACGCACATCACGCTTTTCCCCGTCTCTGCTTGCTCTCTTTCCACCTCCATTTTCTCTTTTCTTTTTTGTTTGCTGCTGTGATAAAAATGGAGACTTCAGAACTGGGATTTGTTGGGTTTAATGATTTAGGATTTCTGGTTAACGCCGAATAGAAAGAAAATGGAGATTGGGGAATTTTTAGGGTTGAGGGTTTTTCTGTCGGAGGTTTAAAGTGCGGTGGTGGGCCGTGGTGAGATCCACTGGAAATGGCTGCGGCTGACCTATGTGGCCACGGTATTTGCCCTCTGATTGAACTCCACAAGAGATGCTTCTTTTTCATCGTTTGTTTGGTAATTCATCGTTTTATTTTGGCCATCAGATTAAATTTCATCACCAAAATTATAAATTTTGATATTTTGGTAAACTGTTATTAAATGGGTTTAAATTTGATACACGGGTTACACAAGCATGTTTATTTCTACTATAAATCAAAATTAAATTTAAATCCTAAAAAATTAAACCCTAAACCTTAAATTTTAAACACTAACCTTAAGTTCTAAACCATACAACTCAAACCCTAAACTAAAAGGTATGTGTAAACTTTAAATTCTAAACACTAACCTTAAATTCTAAACCTTGCAACCCAAAACCCTAAACTAAAAGATACTGTATATTGAAATTTTTCTCTTATTAAATAGTTTATGGAATGTTGTTGCCGAAATTTTTAACCATAAAATAATGTATTTAGTTCTAGTACATTTATACATTTTAGGTTTAAAGGTATAACAAGTCGTTGAATTAAAAAAAATTAATTAAATTAATCTTAAATCTGTCATTAAATAGTTTCTGGAATCGCTGAATGTTTACATGTTTTTAATCTGATTTTCAGAATCATTCTCATCTCATGTTTTTTGATGATATTTTTTTTAAAATTTTCAAGATTTTGAAGTGTGTATACACTGTTTGGTAACTTAGAAAATATTATATTTAGAAAAAAGTGAAAAAATTTGGTGATTGAGATTGATTCGGGGTATGGCGGATTAGGTTCGAATTT
The DNA here is from genome assembly GCA_019671005.1 of Hibiscus mutabilis. Classification (NCBI taxonomy): domain Eukaryota; kingdom Viridiplantae; phylum Streptophyta; class Magnoliopsida; order Malvales; family Malvaceae; genus Hibiscus; species Hibiscus mutabilis. The sequence continues at coordinate 11,045,035 of CM033720.1, forward strand.
TCATATATATATATATATAATCGAGGCAGGTAGAACGTACAAAGAAATCGGGGCAAGGTAAGATCAGGTTAAGATTTTTAAGTTTCGGGTCAATATTAAAGTCGGGCGAGCCAAAAACCCGCCTTGTCTCGCCCCGTTGCCTCACTATCTTAATGGGCGAAGTACTATTTTATATTTATATATGGATGAATCTCAAATTTATACAAGACATAAATGTAAAATGAAATACATAAACTTTAATTATTATTTTTGGTTACAAAGACAGCAACAAAAGCTGTAAAGAAACTAATTTCGAGCTGAAACCGAAGCTTCGCTCATATCTTTAATTTTAACAAACTACTACCACAAATATCAACATAATTTTATTTTACGGTTACATATTGTAAATACAAATAATTATATTAATTCAATAAAAAAATATATAAATGTGTTTATTTTAAAAATATGTACAATTCAATTGAAATTAAAAATTCTATTTGTATAATTGAACAAAAGCAAAGTTCACATAACATTTACACATTGAAACAAAAACCATGTATTAATTTAATATTTCACCCAATTTATATATCACATAAATAAATAACGTACATTCAAATTTCAGATCCTATAAAAGAAAAAACTCTAACACAAAAAGAACCTGATCTGAAAAATTCAAACCCGATAAGCTGAATTATTCCGAGCTGAACCAACCTAACCCGAACCATCCCGAGTTGAATTAACCAGTATCCGAATTAGCGCAATGCTCATACCTAATATTTTGCTACATGTTACTGAATTTTAAGGTGGTTCAATTGTGTTGTGTTGAAGGCTTCAAGTAGTTCAAGCTGGGCCCAGATATGTTTATCCAAGTCCAGCTCTGTTAAGCCATATTGTTACTTTTATACTCATATTAGGCTCAACCCGCTACTATTTATAAATGGTTAAATATTTCAATTTCTTTGTATAAAAATAGTATAGTTTGGACACTTATTTAACTGTTAAGCTTAAAAATAATATAAAAACTTATTTTTATAAAAAAATATATAATTAAATTTTAAATTTTGAAATAGTACATAAATGTTTAATATTTTTGAATAATTTAAACTCAGAAAAGAAAAAAAAAAATTTACTCTTAATGGGTATTGAGCCCGTAACCTAAGAAGAGGGGAATGTGTCAACTTTATCTATACACGCGATTAAGGTTTTGCTTTGGCCATCCTAAAGAAAATTAATATGTTTTGTACCATTGAATTATTTATAATAACAAGCTTACTTTCTTCTACCTAATTATAAAGTTAAAGTTTATATCTCATAATTAATAGTGTATAATGAGATGAATACCGGTATTAGTTCATACTTTTTCGACATATCATAATTCTAATCCTAATCCTACTAGAAGGGAGGGGAGTGCTTCTAGTGGGTCTAGAACTCATGACTTAAGGGATTACGAGAGAACAAAAATAGACCGAATGTGCTTGCTCATTAGTTCATACTTTTAACTCCTCCATAATCACAACTTGATCATTTAAGTTTTTCTTCTACCAAAGTCGCGTTGAGTTTGAAAATTGTTTATTGATATTTAGTAGGAGTACTTATTTAATATATTGATAATGGAGCTATTTTAATTTCATAACGGTTAAGAACTTATTATATATAATTTCAGTTTTTTCTCTCTGAATTATTTTTATTGATTTTGATAAAAAAAAGAATTATTTTTATTGGTCAAAGCTAAAAAAAATTAATTGATTGTCATTCATCACTTCCATCTCTTCATACTCTTTTATCAACATTTCTTCCTTCTCTTTTTCATTTCTCATCTCTATAGAATTTGTTTCTCAAATATACTACGCATATTTGGAGGGGGTTTTTTTTTCTCTTTTGTTAATAACTCTGATTTGTTTTATGAAATAGTGGATGCTTTTGTATGCTATCATAGTATGTTTTAGTCTTGATTTTACAAAAAAAAAAATTTAGGGTTGAATTTTTCACCTCTTTTTAAGTTGGTGGTTATTCGGTTATCTTGTTATTTCATACATGCTTTGGACCCTCATGTTGATTCTTTCATCTTGGTAGTTGCCCATATATACTGTGTTTGAATTGTGATAAATCTAGCGCTGGAAAAGTAATGGATAACTAGTGACTTTGAGGCATATTATTTATTAGTAAAATTGGATATTTGAATATTAAACATTATATTTTATATTCTACTCTATGAGACTTTAAAATGATATATAATATGCTTAAAACGGTTGAGCGGTGAATGAGAAATGTATGCACAAAGTAAGCTACTTAAAAATGTTGTTGAAGAAAAAATATTGCTTAAAACATTCATCTCACATTAGAAAGGTGTGGTGTATGTAAATGTGTTTATAATCTAGAAACAATTTATTGACTAACAAAAGTTTAAAGCTAAAGCTGTACAACGTCGGCAACATGTAATGTTTGGACTCATTGAGTTTAATGAGCTTATTAAAATTTTAGCTCATGTAAATATATTTTCCTCTTCAACAGAATAATCTAGAATATTTTAGAATATGTGGTATAATTGAGATGTGACTATTAATTTTTATAGCTATTTAGTGTCCATTATTGACCTTTAATTTCCTTGTAGTTGTGTTAGAACGCACGGGTGAACAGTGAACTCGACTAGTTTAATGTAGTTGTGATGTTTATGGTGAACGATTGTTGTTGTATCATGAAAGATAAATATCCAGCAATTCTCTAGCAACAGAGAGATGATAAATTTGTCTTAAAGAGACTATTTATACAAGTTTCAACATCTTCTTTCAATTTGACTTCGTCCAGAAGCACAACATAAAATTTCTATTTATTTTCAAATTAACTTACAGTGAATTATTTTACGTACAATGTTATTTTACTCAATTAAATTTGTGTATTATATGTCTTGGGTCTAACATCTAGCTGTCAACATATTGTCATGTTCTAGTATTATATTAGTGTTGATGGTGTTTATATTTCACAGCCGGTAGTAGTATTTGTTTGTATCATTTATTTTCTTAAGTTGTTTGGTTTTATTTTTTAGTCATTTTCTTATGGTCTTATTTTATGAAATTAATTGGTTATATATACAGGGTTCGTTATTGTAGTGACTATTTTTGGAAAGTCGAAGGCCACTAAGAAAAATTAAGAAAAATCGTGTTTGGGGAATTTTCCCTCTTTTATTGAAAAATTATTAAAAAGGGGAATTTGTTTGAAAACTCGGTATTTTTGGAAAACATGGAGTCGCCATCGGTCACTTGGATTAGGTAGATCGGAGACCGAAAATAAAACCAGAAACTCGAATAGGGTTCGAGAGTTAGTTACGGATAGGGAAGGGTTAGCACCCTTACACCGCCCAAAATTGGTACTAAATAGATTCATATCGTATTTATAAAGAAAAATAAGAAATTGATTTAATTTAATTATTAATTCCTAAGATACATGTTTCGAATATTAATTTTGCCTCGATCCACGGTACCAAAGGAGATGACACCCGGAGACCGGGATAACACTCCCACTAGAATACAGGGATAAAAGGCCTAAAACTATACGAGAAAATAAATGTGGTAAATTAAAATACATGGAATAATAAAAGGTAAACAAATATTAAATAAAAAGCATGTTCATATAACTATAAATAAATAAATACGATAAAACATCCACTCATGTAAAAATATAATACATATAATAATTAATGACATACTATGTATAATATAAATTATAATAAGTGCATATTGTCACGGGGCTAGACTTCTGAACCAGCCCGACGTGCGGCCTTAGTCGAGTCCTTAAGACAAACGACTAAGTAAGCCTGAATCCTCGACCCGAAAGATCGAATTTCGAAGGCACCGAAGAACGCAAGATCGTTCTTAGCGGAAGCAAACTATGAGATCGGCTATGAAGAACTCTGAAAGAACGCGAATAATAAGAGAAGAACAAATCAGAGAATTTAGAGTGAATGTGCTCTCTATTGCTCAAGAATAGATGAAAGAATGGATGATTACAACTGAGGTGGGGAGGCCTCTATTTATAGTTGAGTCCCCTCTAATCCGACGGTCCCTACTGATTTACATCAACGGCCTAGATACAACTCTACCAACCACAAGGCATAATGCCAAGAATATTCTTTAACTATCTATGGAAAGAATCTCCTATGTTCACATAGGTGTGGATGGATAAGCCTTCTTGGATCTTCCCACAGATCGGGCCAGTCTAGTGGTCTCTTCAAGCCCAAAGTGTGCCTTATAACCTCATGGACACCTTGGTGTGCACCCTGTGGTGCTAATGACTTGGACCTTGGATCACGGTCCGTGACATTCTCCCCCACCAAACTTGGCGACGCCCTCGTCGCTGCTCCGGAATGAATTCGGAAACAATCCTGAGACCTCCTTGGTACCTTAGCTTTCTCCCAACTCGGAATCGGGCTTGGTTGTCCCCCCATAAGGACCGCTCTTCCCATAAAGAGCACTTGACTCGTGCTGGGTTGTCCACCCATATGGACTCTTCGCTTTGGTTGCCGCCGCCATGTAACATCGCTCGTCGAACCACCTCGCACATCTCGACCGTAGGAACTCTTTCCTAGCAGCTGGGATTTGTCTCCACTTGGATCACCATGACCCTCAAACAAAGGTTTGGATGTCGCCTTTGAACTTTCACCATATGATGGGTTAGGTTTTTTGCTGCCTACACCCAACAAACCGGACAAATCAAAACCAAAAACACAAAGATTGTATTTGAGATGTACCTTCTTCGGGATGAACTCCCTCGCGTTCACTCTAAAATATATCGGGCCTTCTACATCCTTGAAGTCCAACGCCTCATTTAACATTGCCACTTCTTTCTCCGCAAAGTTCAATGCACCCTCCACATTGCCCAACGGTGGCTCTTCACATAACGAATCGAGCTTCAAAGCCTTGTTCTCTTCAGGCTCGTCCTATACCTTGGACTGCTTGATTCTATGTGGGCAATCACGCCAACGATGTGGCTCCATGCAATGAAAACACTTCCATTGCACTTTCTCCTCCCTCGACTTGACTCTGTCGGGGCAATCGAGCCAACTGTGTGGCCCCTCGCAACGAAGACACTTTTGCTGCACCTCCGGCTTGACCGTTGTGGACGAAACAATCATGCCAGCTCTAGCTTCCCTTTTCACAGACTCATTGTTTACCTTGATGGCTGAAAGGTCGGCTTCCTTGGAACAATCCTTTGACCGATGCTCACCGTCACAATAGAAGCACCTCCGTGGCTTCATTTCCCATGGTCGGACTAGCATCTTGGGCTTGTTCCACCTCGATGGCTTTTCCCCGCCATGCGAAGTCCCATCCATCTTTATCGAAGCCTGCACCTTGGCTCCAATCGCATCACTCTGTCCATCCACTTTGTCCGTCATGCCTGATATGCCTTCTACTCCCCCTCCTGGCTCTTCACCTCGAGGCTCCCCTTGCCACTCATGAGGCTTTTCCTCTGGAACCTGGTGGTTTCGAACTTGGCCCATATATTCTCACATGATGCCACAAAGTCTCTATGCCTCTGGGTCCTTCCTTCAACAGTCTGGGCCTCATCAGCCTTCTGTTCTACAGCGTTTTCTCCTTTCCTTGTCTCCATCTCCAACAATACCTTCCACGAACACTCGATTCACGAACCGTGCTCTGATACCAACTGTCACGTGACTAGACTTTTGAACCAACCTGACGTGCGGCCTTAGTCGAGTCCTTAAGACAAACGACTAAGTAAGCCTGAATCCTCGACCTGAAAGATCGAATTCCAAAGGCACCGAAGAACGCAAGATCGTTCTTAGCGGAAGCAAACTATGAGATCGGCTGCGAAGAACTCTGAAAGAACGCGAAGGACAAGAGAAGAATAACTCAGAGAATTTAGAGTGAATGCGCTCTCTATTACTCAAGAATAGATGAAAGAATAGATGATTACAACTGAGGTGGGAAGGCCTCTATTTATAGTTGAGTCCCCTCTAATCTGACGGTCCCTACTGATTTACATCAACAGCCTAGATACAACTCTACCAACCACAAGGCATAATGCCAAGAATATTCCTTAGCTATCTATGGAAAGAATCTCCTATGTTCACATAGGTGTGGATGGATAAGCCTTCTTGGATCTTCCCACAGATCGGGCCAGTCTGGTGGTCTCTTCAAGCCCAACGTGTGCCTCAGAACCTCATGGACACCTTGGTGTGCACCCTGTGATGCTAATGACTCGGACCTTGGATCACGGCCCGTGACAATATGATATAAATCGCTTAAATAATATGATATGTAGCATATAAATATAATACATAATATAATATTAGTTAGTATGTACAACATAAATATATATAAAGTAATACATAAATAATACAATATAGTATACATACTAAATATATAGTACATGTAATAAGCATAATATATACACATTCAGATATAAATAATAACGTAGTACATAATATATACATATATATACACGAAAAGATAAATATGCATTAATATATATATATATATTAATAAATAAAAAAAGTAAACAAAAATATTGAACAATTAAATAAATGTATAAACAATAATATATTAAGCACAAAAAAACCACAAATAACATGTATCGAACAAATAAATAAATACACGAACAAAAATATGATAGAAACATAACAAATAAATAAGAATTTAATATATATAAACAATTAACAAAAATATAAACTAAAGACTGAAATTAAATTAAATTTAAAGAACGGGGACTAAAAAGAAATTAACCCATAAAAATAGTTTTAAATTGACAGAAAATGACTTAATTGAAAGATGATAAAAGAAGAAGGACCAAAGCTATAATTTGCCCTTAAAAGAAGACAAAACAAAATTAATGGTGAAATTAAAAATTAGTTTAAACTTAGGGGGACCAATTGAGTAATTTACCCATGCGGTAGAGAAGTTTTAAAAATACCAAATGGGCAAAGGGACCTCTGTGGTAATTTACCCTTTGAAAAACTGATTTTGTTTAATTCGTGGACGAAATTGAAAATTTTGAGAAACCTTTAAGGATCACGGAAGCAATTTAACCATGTAGAAGCCTTGATTGTACAATTAGATTGGGGCAAAAGTCCTTAAAATGTAATTAAACCATTTTTAATTTTTTTGTCTATAAAACAACCTTTCTGGTTGATTTTAGAACCATTTACCATTTTTTAAAACCGTTTATATTAACCCCCAAAAAATCCTCTGAACTTCAAAACCAAAATTACCCAACATGGGCATGAACTCAAAAACTGGCATGGTGTTGTCGTCCGACACCGTTGGCCGTCGTTCACCGATGGCGACGAAACCCAAAATCATCCTCAAAACGGCCCCTTTTTGTTTTTAAACTTAGATCCAAACTTAAACTTTTAGGAAAATAAATCTTTTACCCTAGATCTACAAAAAAAATCGAAACCAAAAAAAATATTTAGAAACCCTTTAAAAGCTAGAACGCCGGTGAAGGAAAAGAGAAGATGAAGAGACAAAGATATGTGGGTACCGATCATCGGCAGCCCCAACCTCGGCCAGCATGCAAGGTGGTCGGCCGAAGCCGAAATGGTATATTCTTTCCCCTTTTATCTATTATTTTTTATTCGAAATGTATTTGCATGTAAGAGTATAATATACCTTTTGAAACTCTTGTATTTTTATTGATTTCAAATTTGAGTTCTTGAGTACAATGGTTGGGATTACATATATATCCGATTTCTTTTTGCCTCAGATTTGAGTTTTGCTTATGAGAATATCCAACATTAAATGGGTTCACTGTGGTTGATTACTTGTTTCTATCTTTTCCCTTATTTTTTTTTATTTTTGCATGTTCGATTGTTAGGGCCAGTGAGGGGATCGTATGACGGTAGCGGGAGTCTCGGGTGGCCAGACACGTGGCGGAGCTTGATGGAAATAAAGAGACTATCCATTGACCAGATTCAATCTCAGCTATTGGATCAGATTTGATCCAACAATTGAGATGACTTGGAGCACGAACGGTCAAGATTCGATCTTGGGGCGACGTGGCTTTGCGAGATCACGACACGTGGCATGAGACAGGCAGACGGTCTCACCCGTGTAACGTGAGAAGATTAACAGCCTACGCGTAGACTTCACGCGGCCAGCTGGAGGGGCATCTTCTTTAGCTGCCTGCAAAAATATGATAATAATAGGGTTTTATTAGATATGTATTAGGGTTTTAGGCTAATTGGATTGGGTCGATCAGGCCTTATACCATATGTAAACTATTTGTTTTTTTGTAATATAGACTGGACTTTAAATAATATTTTAGGTTTTTAATATTATATGATCTGTTTTTTATTAACACATTAACCCATTAGCCAAATAATGATAATACCATAATAATAATAATAATACATATACTCGATATACATACGTATACAACCATATATATGATACATATACTAATACAATAATAATATATGTACATGCAATTCACATATATCGCATACACATACAAACATATATAAACGTATACACACATAATATTAGTAGTAGTACAATAACACACGCATACACATGCATACATACATACATACATACATACATACATACATACATACATGCGTATTATACTATATACACATGACATACAAATAATAATAATGCATACACTTGATAATAATAATAATAATATAGGGAACACACACATATTTATATAATAACAACAAATACATGCGTACCTTAATAATAATTATATGGAAGCAACATGTATATAATATTGATAAACATATACATTTACCAACACTAATACATGCATATAGACTCATACATACGTTTAAATATACATATTACCATACGTACATATAGACACTAATACATATTTACTAACACATATATATAATAGTTACTATAACTAAAAAATATTACTATAATATTTACAACCCGGACAAAAATGAGTGATTATAGCTACACCTATTTGCTTGTTCTATTGCAACGAGAACAAAGAAAATACCAAAAGCACTCATTTCTGTCATTCTTTCATGTCCTCAACTCTGGAATCACGAGCTCTTTTAGAACTTTCCGCTCTTCCTCAGCCCAAATTTTCAAGCTTCAATATTTTTAATGTCCGGATTTGTACTCGTCTCGACATTCAAAAGGAAAGCTTGACATCATGCCCGAAGGTCTTATCACTATACCTGAAGGACTTACCGGTGGCCCAAAAGACTTATCATCATGCCCGAATGACTTACTGATGACCCGGAGAACTTAAGATCTGGATTCACACCGACACGACTACCAATCTCCCTTAAAATCTGGATTCATGCCAAAATGGCTACCAATATCCCTTAAAATGATTCCCCGATTTCTATCAGTCTTGACATCACAGTTAGCATCATGCCCGAAGGACTTACCGGTGGTCCGAAGGACTTATCATCATACCCGAAGGACTTACTGATGGCTCGAAGGACTTAAAATTTGGATTCATACCGAAACGGCTACCAATCTCCCTTAAAATCTAGATTCACGCCAAAACGGCTACCAATCTCCCTTAAAATCTAGATTCACGCCAACACAGCTACTAGTATAAATATTCAATAAAATATACTTCTTCAACATGAAGTCATAGATCAAATTCTTTAATAATCTTCAAATATCTGTTCAAAACAAACAAAATACTTTTAAATTAGCATGCCTTTATCTATATGATGAATGTGATGTAAAACTTTTTCCTTTTTTTCTTCTTCTTTCTCTTTCTTTCTTTTTTCAATATATTTTAAAATCCTATTCCCTGAAAGGTCGTTCTTCAAATTTCTTCATTTCGTTTCTTTGCAGTATGCTATTTGATCTTCATTTCATCAATTGAATACCCACGCTATTATCTCTCTTGCGCGAGAAACTCTCTTCTTCTTCTTCTTCGGGGTTTCTTCCTATTTTGTAAATCCTTCTTATAGTCCCTATTCTATCCTTAGGTAGGGACTTTAATCATTCATCTCATTCAACATTGCCCTAATTATTCTTCGGGCTCAAATACCTTTCTTATCTTTAACCCAACGCTCGGAGTCTTCATCTGTCTTAATATTATGACTGGCAAAATGCCCTCATGCCCTGAGCTCATTCTTATGCAACATTTTGGGGAAACCAACTCTAGGTCATTATACCTCATATGTCTTACATTCTTATTGTCCTGTAGTATTACCCTATTCTATTTTGGGCTCAACTATCTTTCTTGTCTGTGACCCAATATTTAGAGTCTTCATTTATCTTCTCATTAGGGTAGGCAAAGTACCTCTTCTCCTTAAACTTATCTCTTCTTGCAGCATCTCAACGGGAGCTAACTCTCAGTCCATATGCTTTAATTTTCATCAAATAAAAAAGAGCTAGTTATTTTGAAAATAAAACTGGAAGAAAACATCAAACATTTTGAAAACTAATGTTTGGGAAAAACTATATATATCTTAAAAAATCAAGGTTTAAAAAATGACGAACATCTTTAAAAACTGACACTTAGACGAAATGGTAAGTATTAAAAGAATCAAAATTCGAAAAAATGCCAAACATTTTTTAAAAACTGATGTTTGGAGGAAATGATAAATATTAAAAGAATAAGAATCCAGAGAAAAATACCAAACATTTTTTAAACTAATGTTTGGATGAAATGGTAAATATTAAAAGAATCAAAATTCAGAGAAAAATGCCAAACCTTTTTGAAAAATCAATGTTTGGAGTAAATGATAAGTATTAAATGAATTGAAATTCAAAAATGCCAAACATTTTTGAAATTAATGTTCAGAAGAAATAAAAAGGAATCGACAACAATGTCAAACATTTTTTAAAATTAATGTTCGGAAGAAATGGTAAAGGAATCAAAATTTGAAACAAAAAGCCAAACATTTTTTAAAATTAATGTCTGAAGAAAATGGTAAATATTAAAGGAATCGAAATTGGAAAAAAGCTAAACATTTTTGAAAATTAATGTTTGGAGGAATATGTAAAAGAATTGAAATTTGGAGAAAATGCCCAAACATTTTTAAAAATTAATGCTTGGAAGAAATATTAAAAGAATCAAAATTCAAAAAAAAAGTCAAACATTTTTTAAAATTAATGTTCGTAAGATATAATAAAAATTAAAAGAATCGACAATAATGCCAAACATTTTTTAATATTAATGTTTGGAAGAAATGGTAAGTATTAAAGGAATCAAAATTTGAAGAAAGCCAAACATTTTAAAAATTAATGTTTGGAAGAAATATTAAAAGAATTCGAAAAAGGGACAAACATTTTTAAAAAATAATATTTGGAAGAAATTATAAATATTAAAAAAATCGAAATTCAAAAAATGCCAAACACTTTTCAAAATTAAAGTTTGGAAGAAATACTTTTTTTAAAAAAATGTTAAACGTTCTGGAAAATTAATGTTAGACCCCAAAAACTTTTCCTCATATTCTGTGACTTTATTTCCATCGAGGTTCCTTCTTCATTTCTTTAGACCACTCAACATATCATGGCTGAAACCTGCTTTAAGCCCCTAAGTCGTCTGACATATGAATTCTTGTCATTATCTTCATCGTAGTCATTGATGGGTCATTCCTTTGTGATAGGTCGATCACTCATATCCATGACCTTGTACTTTGAATTTAATCCCTAAAGTAATACATGGAAATCTTTTGCTTAAAATGTCATTTTGTTGATCATCATTCCAATGAAGGGTGTCATTTGGATTAACATACAGGACCTTGAAACCAAAATCATAATAATAATAAAAACAGAATAGAACCTCTAGATATCAAGTGCAAGAGCGTCTCAGATGCAACCTTTCAGTGATCATTTCAATCATAGCTTATGTCTGTAAAGACTTTGAATGTTGTGCCGATTCGAAGTTTGTAAAATCTCCCAAGATAACTCGATTCATCCTCATGATTATCGCGTTGCTACAGAAGACTACTCATTTTCAATTATCATTTTTTTGCTCCGCCTAAAAAGATGGGATTGTTTAACCGTTAGAATGCAAGAATATCATTCTAAGAACAAGGTTTTAGGTGCATGTGTATGATGCTGTTATGCTATTATTCATTTTTTTCTTCTCATTCTTTCTCCTCATTCATTCATTCATTATTATTATTATTTTAGGGAAATCAACTCACCACAGTCCTTTGTCTCAAGGATAACGATGGAGCAAACAACACTACCCCGAGTTACTCGGCATAGTCATGACTTGAAAATATTATCATCACTCATGTAGCTAAGGTTTTTGATTTGGACGGTGCATTGCAACCTTATTTATCATTGTCACTTTAGCGGAGTGCCCTAAAATTTCCACAATCTTATCCGAACATGCCTGTTACTAGGCTTCGAACATTGGAGTGTTTTTTCTCTATTCATTCATCATCATTATCATTCTCAATCGTTAATCATGATTCATTATTATTTTATGCACATTTACTTATATTTCAATTATTAATTACAATCCACTCATAGAAGTCTACGCTTAGAATTTCAATTTCAAGCAACTCTTGTATGGTTAAATTTTGGAACTTTTTCCTCATCGAATGTCATCAAAGTAGTAATAATCTTGCTTTCCTGACAAGAGTCTATTAAGGGAAAATTAGACCTCATTGTTATCACAACATTCAATTCTCAGAATCGATGTCACATCTAGCAATTGATATCCAGTGACCTACAAAGGTAAGAAGAGTGTACATATACGTGCTTTCAAGGCCATTGTATGTTAAACAAAATATGTTTTCTATTGGAACCACCAAACATGACACATGCCCATTTTACAAAAAGATATCTGCTATATTCGGGCCAAAGGTAGCAAATTTTTAATTCCATGCATTACTTCAAAAGACACTCTTAAATGCAAAGACGTCCTATCACAACAACATCTAAAGTCACGAACAAAATAAAATTATCCTTTAGGCGTAAACTCATCATAGCCTCCTTGGCGTGGTACAAACCTGCCCCAATTCTTGTGTCTTCCATTGCTAGATCAATTCTTGGGTCAAAATTCCATTGATAATTAACTTCTTGATCTCTTCCCATAATGGTCTACATTTCCTAGTAGGATACCTCAATGCTCCATATGGAAATCGCATGTATTGCTCGAGTTAAAACTATGGGCGGATGAATTAGGCATAATCTTTACCGGTCTGGGAATAATGTGGTGACACCGAAATGGATACCCCAAATAACTCCAAATATGTTCTTGTTCAGGGAACTTTTCTTGATGGCTCGGAAGGATTAGGGGGCCTTCTTTTGCGATTATGAGTGTTTTGGAAATGACACTCATTTAGCTCTTTTCCTTCTTTTATTTCCTTATTGGTTTGGTCCTTAGACTTAGACCCTAATTATTATTCCCTGACAACGTACTCTATTCTCTCTCCCACTACCATAAAATTCTCAAATGTGCTTCTCGATTTCTCTATCATTATATCAAAGAAAGAAATGGGGAGTAACGCGTAAAACAGATGAGTTATTTCCTCTTTAGTTATGGGAGGCTAGACCTGGGCTGCTAGACTCCTCCACCCTAAAGCATAATCCTTGAAGCTCTCATTTGATCTCATATTCGTACTCTGAAGAAACTGTCGACTTGGAGCTAAGTCTAAGGCATATTTGTATTGACTTAAAAAGACGTTGGCTAAATCATCCCAAGACCAAATCTGATTTCTGCTCAATCGATTGTACCAAACTGCAGCGGGTCCTACTAAACTGTCATAGAAGTAGTGGATCAACAACTTTTCATTCTTAATGTAACCCTCAATCTTTCTACAAAACATGATCAGGTGAACTCTCGGACAACTTGTGCCATCATACTGCGCGAATCTGGGAACCTTGAAACTCAGAGGAATGACCAAATCGGGGACTAGGCAAAGTTCTATTGTATTGAAAACATTAATATTTTCTTTTTTCTTGAGCTCTCTCTTAACTCTATCCTCTAATTGGTCAAGACTTTGTTCCATTCTTTCTTTCAACTGGTTCTTGAATATTGTCATTGAACTCATAAATTTTATTATTATTTAATTAATACATGAAATGCATAGAAAGTGTTTAAAAGGTAAACAGTAAATATGGACTACTATGACAAATGCAAATGAGACATGAATTCTCCGATATTCCATTAGGAGGATTTTTATAAAGATAGGATGTATGTATACAAAAGATTGACAATATTCTACGGGCATCTGTTAGCTATTCTTCTTGGAGCGAAATGCGTACTCAGTGTCTCACTTCTGCCTCTTATATTTGCTTCATGCTCAGATTATTTCTAACTGTAGTATTGTCAATCTATGTACATTACAGAACATATTTCCTTTTATATAAGAAATCTCCTAATATGAAATATTTTTGAATCAACAAAATGCAAACATAAATGTAGTAAGGTATTAGTCGCAAAGTGATCATCGTAGAAAGACTTTCATTGAACAAAAAGGCTTGTTACAACAGATTTCAGTCTTGTAAACTTTACAAATACTGATGAGCCCTAGCCCCTAACTTTTGGACTTTTTCTAACAAATGAGCTATCTTCCCTTCATGGTCCAGTGCAGGATTCATATTCTGACTCAACGGTATAGCTGGGTCGGCCACATCTGTTACTTGCTGAGCCACTTTGTGTGCTTGAGTGATGATACTCTTCATGTTATTATCTTTCTCTTATATTTCTCGCTCGACTTTTGGTAATTGGAGAGTTACCTTTTTAACACTTTCTTAGCCAGGTTGTTTGTAGGCTTCGGCACGAACCTCACTCATACGTAAAGAAGTCCTAAGCCCATTTATTTGTTCTTTAAGCATTGCATTTTTTGTTTGAAATGTGCGTGATTCATTCCCACTCTGCTGCAGACTTGATTTTAGAATCTCATTCATAGCCAGACTATCTCGTAACTATTTCCGGAGGGTATCACACCATTCCTTCTTTTTTTTCAATTGTTATGACAATAGTCAGGCTCTGTTTTCACTAGCTCTTTCTCTCTGTTTCCAATGTCCCAAGTCATTCTTAAGCTGAATGATGCCATTCTTCCAGAGTGTCGCACATTCTAACATTTCTAAACACGCAGTAGAGCTTATGATGATCATCTTACAAACTCTTCAGTTTCTCACGCAAATCATCTCTTTCTATCCTGAGATTATTATAATAAGATGAATTCCCTTCTTCCGGGATGCCCCTATCTTTGGTCTCAAAACTTGACTCGTTTTCATTCAACTCTTGCCCCCGGTCTTGGCTTTTCTTCGACTTTGCCCATCGAGTGATTTCCGGTTCATTGTAAAATCTATGCTTTTTGTCTTCAAAACTCAATACTCACATAATGACAAGATCTCTAACCCAATTTTTCAAAGCCCCACAATTCTTTGTAGTGTGCCCTGAACCTCCTAAGTGGTAAACACACCTGGCTCAACTGTTGTAACCTTTCGAGTAAGGCAATTCTTTTGGAACAGAGTGAACAGGGGTGATAAGGTTTCTTTCAGTAAGTATTGAGAGTAGCTCGGTATACCTTATAGGAATCAAGATGTGCTTCCTCGCATTATTGGTTTCTCAGGTTTTTTCTGGTCCTATCTTCATTTTCAGGGAGCTTGACTCAGATGTACCTCCTACTGGTTTATTGACTCGAATCACAAAAGGGTTCGACTTGTCGTATTTACCGATGTTGGGATTCTGACTATTGAAATCTTCATTTTGACTCGTGACTGGCTCTATTTCTGGCTCTACGGACCCCTTGCCTTCAACCATAGCTATCATCAGATTCATCATCTCGACCATTTGATTTTTTTTAACTCTTTTACTTCATCCTGGTCATCTCCAATATGAGTATCAGCTACCTTATTTTGTTCAAACTTTTTAGATGGTTCGTCTTCTTGACTTTTCTGACAATGCTTTGGATTGGTTTGCTTTATCTGAATACGAGACCTCTTATCCATTATGACTGCCCTCTACAGTAATGGCCACTTGCGAAATAAATACATTTATGATATGAAAATGCAATGTACAAAGATGAAAAGGGGCAAACACAAAAAGAACACTATGTCAGTTCGATAAGAATAATAAATGGTTAATAAACATAGGCAATTAAACACTTGAATCAAGCAGTTAGAATATACACGAAAAAAATGTAAACAAAAACTTAAACAAGTCATCTGCTAAATGGATAGAGTACCGACATGGCTCTAATAGGCTCTATGTCTCACTATATGCGGTAGAATTCTAAAGTAAATGGTACTCAAACTGTCGCTTAGACATCGATTCGAGGAATACGACCCTTATACCATACGGAAGTGAAAATCTCACAAAATACAAGGTTTGAATTTCTGAAGTGAATTACAACAATATACGGAGGTGAAAACCCTACGAAGCGAAGTAATCACTGCTCCTAAAGGTTCTAAGACTACTATATGATGTCAAAAAAGGTAAACAAACAAGACTTAGAAATTAAAAATTAAATTAAACCAAATTTAATTTTTTGTTGAATAATTACGATAAGAATCTAATTATGGCTTAACTCTTTTTATTTTTGAAAACAAAAATTTGTCCCCAGCGGAGTCGCCATGATGTAGCGACTATTTTTGGAAGCATCGGAGGCCGCTACGAAAAATTAAGAAAAATCGTGTTTGGGGAAATTTCCCGCTTCTATTGAAAAAATATTAAAAAGGGGAATTTGTTTGAAAACTCTGTATTTTAGGAAAACATGGAGTCACCACTGGTCACTTGGATTAGGTAGACCGGACACCGAAAATAAAACCAGAGACTCGAATTGGGTTCGGGAGTTAGTTACGGATGGGAAAGGGTTAGCACCCCCACACCGCCCAAAATTGGTACCAAATAGATTTGTATCGTATTTATAAAGAAAAATAAGAAATTGATTTAATTTAATTATTAATTCCTAAGATACATGTTTTGAATATTAATTTTGCCTCGATCCACGGTACCAAAGGAGATGACACCCGAAGACCGGGATGACACTCCCACTAGAATATCGGGATAAAAGGCCTAAAACTATACGAGAAAATAAATATGGTAAAGTAAAATACATAGAATAATAAAAAGTAAACAAATATTAAATTAAAAAGCATGTGCATATAACTATAAATAAATAAATACGAATAAAACATCAATTCATGTAAAAATATAATACATATAATAATTAATGACATAATATGTATAATATAAATTATAATAAGTGCATTATGATATAAATCACATAAATAATATGATATGTAGCATATAAATGTAATACATAATATAATACTAGTTAGTATGTACAACATAAATATATATAAAGCAATACATAAATAATATGATATAGTATACATACTAAATATATAGTACATGTAATAAGCATAATATATACATATTCACATATAAACAATAACGTAGTACATAATATATTCATATATATATACACGAAAAGATAAATATACATTGATATATATATTAATAAATAACAAAAGTAAACAACAATATTGAACAATTAAATAAATGTATAAACAATAATATATTAAGCACAAAAAACCACAAATAACATGTATCGAACAAATAAATAAATATACGAACAAAAATATGATAAAAACATAACAAATAAATAAGAATTTAATTTGTATAAAAAATTAACAAAAATATAAACTAAAGGCTGAAATTAAATTAAATTTAAAGAGCGGGGACTAAAAAGAAATTAACCCATAAAAACTGTTTTAAATTAACAGAAAAGGACTAATTAAAAGACGAAAAAAGAAAAAAAAACCAAAGCTGTAATTTGCCCTTAAAAGAATATAAAACAAAATTAATGGTGAAATTAAAAACTGGTTTAAACTTAGGGGAACCAGTTGGATAATTTACCCATGCGGCAAAGAAGTTTTGAAAATACCAAAAGGGCGGAGGACCTCTGTGGTAATTTACCCTTTGAAAAACTGATTTCGCTTAATTCGGGGACGAAATTGAAAATTTTGAGAAACCTTTAAGGATCAATGAAGCAATTTAACCATGTGGAAGCCCTGATTGTGCAATTAAATTGGGGCGAAAATCCATAAAATGTAATTAAATCATTTTTAATTTTTTTTGTCTATAGAACAACCTTTCCGGTTGATTTTAGAACCTTTACCGTTTTTTAAAAAAAAATCATTTATATTAACTGAAAAAATCCTCTGAACTTCAAAACCAAAATTACCCAACCTGAGCATGAACCCAGAAACTGGCTTAGTGTCGTCGTCCGACACTGTCGGCCGTCGTTCATCGGCGGCGGCGAAATCCAAAAACATCCTCAAAATGACCCCTTTTTGTTTTTAAACTTAGATTCAAACTCAAACTTTTAGAAAAATAAATCTTTTACCCTAGATCTACAAAAAAACGAAACCAAATTTTTTTTAGAAACCCTTTAAAAGCTTGAACGCTAATGAAGGAAAAAAAAAGATGAATAGACAAATATATGTGGGTACCGATCATCGGCGGCCCCAACCTCGGCCACCATGCAAGGTGGCCGACCGAAGCCGAAAGGGTATATCCTTTACCCTTTATCTATTATTTTTTTGATTCGAAATGTATTTGCATGTAAGAGCATAATATACCTTTTGAAACTCTTGTTTTTTTTTATTCATTTCAAATCTGAGTTCTTGAGTACAATTGTTGGGATTACATATATATTCGATTTCTTTTTACCTCGGATTTGAGTTTTGCTTATGAGAATATCCAACATTAAATGGGTTTATTGTGGTTGATTACTTGTTTCTGACTTTTTCCTTATTTTTTCCTGATTTTTGCATGTTCGGTTGTTGGGGCCGACGAGGAGATTGTACGGTGGCAGCGGGAGTCTTGGGTGGCCGGATACATGGCAGAGCTTGATAGAGATGAAGAGATTATCCATTGGCCGAATTCAATCTCAACCGTTGGATCAGATTTGATCCAAAGGTTGAGATGGGCCGGACACGTGGCAGAGCTTGATGGAGATGAAGAGATTATCCATTGGCCGAATTCAATCTTAGCCGTTGGATCATATTTGATCCAACGATTGTATGGCTTGGAGCACGAACAGTCAAGATTCGATCTTGGGGCGACGTGGCTTTGCAAGATCATGACACATGGCACGAGGCAGGCGGACAGTCTCGCGCATGCAAAGAAGATTAATAGCCCGCGCGTGAACTTCACACGGCCAGCTAGAGGGGCATCCTGGCTTGATCGTGGCCGTTGGATCTGGATCTGATCCAACGGCTCTCCTTTAGCCGCCTGCAAAAAGAGGATAATATTAGAGTTTTATTAGATATGTATTAGGGTTTTAGGCTAATTGGATTGGGTCGATCGGGCCTTATACCATATGTAAATTTTTTGGTTTTATGTAATATGGACCGGACTTTAAATAATATTTTGGGTTTTTAATATTATATGATATGTTTTTTATTAACACATTAACCCATTAGCCAAATAATAATAATACCATAATAATATAATACGTATACTCGATATATATACGTATACAACCATATATATGATACATATACTAATACAATAATAATATATCCGCATGCAATTCACATATATCGCATACACATACAAACATATATAAACATATACACACATAATAATAATAATAGTTCAATAACACACGCATACACATACAGACATACGTATTATACTATATACACATGACATACAAATAATAATAATGCATACACATGATAATAATAATATAGGGAACACACATATATAATAACAACAATTACATGTGCACCTTAATAATAATTATATGGAAGCAACGTGTATATAATATTGATAAACATATACATATACCAACACTAATACATGCACACAGACTCATACATACGTTTAAATATACATATTACCACACGTACATATAGGCACTAATACATACATACTAACATATATATATATATAATAGTTACTATAATTAATTAATATTACTATAATATTTACAACCCGGATAAAAATGAGTGATTACAGTTATAAATCTTTAAATGTTTTCTAAATAAATAAAATAAAGAACCTCTTAGATGGTTCTCATGGTAAATGATGGTGTTATTTTTCTTATGTAATATGGTTCGAACAGCGTAGTCTATAAGTATGCGTGAGTTTATTTATATTTATAATTGGACTAAAATGCTACAACGTAATTGTATTAAAATGCTAAAAGCATGAAAAAAAGGATATATGAACTCATGACAATTTACCAATCTAGCATGTTAAGTTAAATTAATTTATTATTGATACATCAAATGTATAATTAAATTATCGATTGAATCGTAATTCAAAAAAAATTATCAATTGAATCATAAATGATGACAAAACATTCTATGTCAAAATTTCATTTGATACGAATCCTTATATAAAAAATTGATACCAATTTTAAATTCGATGAAAGCCTTTCCCGTTTCATTATAAAAATGTACAACTAGACAAAGACCAGTACATTTAATCAATTAAGTATTATTTTCCTTTTTATTGCTAGATTTGTTTTTTAAAAAATTATGGTGGTAGCCATCCACGTTATTTTGCTGGTCAGTAATCATAAAATTACAAATAAATAAACATAGAAAAATGAAGGGCGATTCTATAATTGTGAAAAAGAAAGGGGCGAAATTGAAAAAAGGAGCAAATCACGCGGCGATCAACCGATGCCGGCCTAATTTGACTTATTATTTTCATTAGGGGTGTAAACGAGCCGAGTCGAGCTCGAGTAGTGTTGAGGTCGACTCGGTTCGTTAAGATTTTTAGTCGAGTTTGAGCTCGAATATTTTTTAACGAGTCTAAGAAATCTGAGCTCGACTCGGCTCGTTAAGAATTCGAGTCGAGTTCGAGCTTGATTCGAGCTCAATCGAGTCAAATATTGATCGATCTTTGACCGTGTCAGACTCGAGTAGCTCGACATCTGTCACATCTCATTTAAAGCACTATCAAGAAAAAACTTTGATACACAAGTTGTGTAAACTCAAACTTGTTAATTTTAGGGTTTAGGGTGTTAGTTTATAGTTTAGAGGTTTAGGTTGTTAGATTTAGAATTTAGATTTTAGATTTTAAGGTTTATATTTTAGAGTTTTAAGTTTAGGAATTTAGATTTTAAATTACAAAAAATAAAAAATTTAGTATACTATATTTTCGAGTAGCTCGCGAGCTTTTTGAGTCGAGTATCATGTAGCTCGGCTAGGCTCGTTAAGAATTCGAGCTCGAGTCGAGTCCAATCAAATCGAACTTTGACCGAGTTGAGCTCATGTAGCTTGCGATAATCTGTCTCTGTCCCCACTTTTGTTACAAGTGGCTGACCCTGTACGCTTTAGGTGGGGAAAATGACAAAAACATAAAATGTTATTACAGTGAAGCCCTTGCATTTTCTGTTTTTCCTTTAATGTCCTCAACATTTTATCTACATTTAACCTAAAGACGTGTGTTACTTTGCAGCTCCCAAATAATGGCATGTCATCCAAAAGAACGATCTTGATTCGTTAATTTTATTAATAAAATAACGTAAATGCATTTACTCTCCGCTAAAATTAGAAGGAAAAAAATCATAATCCATAAGTTAATGGATGGAGTTAGAAAATCTATTCTACGTTGTCAATTATTCTTAAAGGGGCGTTAATGTTTTGTGAGGTGATGTCAATTTTATGTTAAACTTTATTTTAAAAAATTAAATTTTATTGTAATTTTAGTGGCGGGAAGTAATCAGATTTTATTATAATTTTAGTGGCGGGAAGTAATCATTATTTTTCCCCTCTGATGAGAGAGGTTTAGCATATAATAATACAAAGGAAACAAAGTGAACGATCCTTGTCTTGATGTTCTTTTACGTTGGGTATTTGTTCCTGGAAATAAACGATGGGTTTGAATAAATGATATTTATATTTTCATTACCATCTATAAATGTTTTTTTTACTTACAAATAAAATAACACACTTGGCGGTTTGCTATAGATATGGAAAACCAAAATGTCAACGGAATGAACATCATCGATGTTTCTTAATTTCAAACGGTCCGATGTGTAAATCCGGTAGGGGTAGTTGGCCACCGCCATGATTAAACGATGAATTTCGCGGGGAGCTATTGAATTTTAAACAAAGTAAAGGGTTTAATATTGGTGAAGATCAAAGGTCGTGTAATGATGTTCATTCCGTTGACATTTTCTTTAAAGTGCTTAAGAGTTGTTATTTGGGTTTACAGTAATGTAACAACTATTTTTTTCTTTGACAATTATAAAGAGGGTTCAAAAATTAATATATAATTCAAAAATTATATAAATTTAATAATTTATAAAAGTATATTAAAAAGAAGATTTCATGATCAATAAAAAATTAATAGATACAAAATATCGATAACCAATAAACTATTCAAACAAGTATGGAATATAAATAAGCAAACAACTATCAATTAATTTTACTAAACATTTTTATACGATCAGTTGATACAGTGAACTAGTCAAATAAACTAATATATTCCGCTATCAGTTAATTGTCAAATAAGTCTATTAAAACAATAGAGGAATATAATTGATGGTTTAAGAACAAAGTAGAGACGTATGACATAGTAGTTAATTGCAAGAGTTGTGGAGCATCTCCAACCAAAATGGATGGACGTCTTTGTTTTCCCAGAATGACCAATTGAGCATTATAGCCTAACAACAATCATAATTATTTGGATTGCTTTGGTAAGCATCTTTAGATTGCAAGTTGGGATATTTAAAAGAGACAACTCAAATGGTTGTCTAACCAGTTCAGGCAAGGGTGGGTATTGTTGCCATTGTTTTTTATTCTGAGGTCTAGAAAGTTGAAACCAAAAGTAGCCTAATACATAGTGCATTGGAAATAAAGAAAGAGTAGCAGGAACAGAAATTATCTGTCCATTCTGGTATTTTTATCTATGCTCAACCCTAAAAAGTTAGATTTAGGGTTTATGATTAAGGTTAAGGGTTTAGAGTTAGAGTGGAGGATGTAAGGTTTATTTTTAGGATTCTAGATTTAGGGTTTAGTGCTTAAAATTTAAGGTTATGGTTTGATTTTTTAATGTTGGAACATAGGCACAAAATGGAACAGAGGTTTTTGTATTCATCCCAAATTTAATCTGCTTCTGTTCCTGGTTTAATTTCTCCAGTCTTGTAGGTGTTTTCATTTCATTCATTTAGAGCTCTTAGTATGAGTAAGGTCTCTTGCATGTGCTGATGCAACATCAATGGTGAAAATAGATGCGGAGTTGCTAGCCTCATACGTTTCAAATCTTTCAAACATAACCATAGAAGAAAAAACAGAGTAAAAGAAAGAAAAACAGGAGAGAGAAAGAAGG
Organism: Hibiscus mutabilis; assembly: GCA_019671005.1. Lineage (NCBI taxonomy): Eukaryota > Viridiplantae > Streptophyta > Magnoliopsida > Malvales > Malvaceae > Hibiscus > Hibiscus mutabilis. The sequence goes on from CM033720.1 coordinate 11,068,225, forward strand.
AAAAGATATCGGTGTTTTTAACGAAAGTTAACGAGTAAGACCTTACTGAAAGCGGATAAAAAATTTGATGATTATAACACAAAATTTAAAAATTTAATGATTAAAATGAAAACGACCTAAAAGTTTCGTGACTATTTATGTAATTTATCCTTTTTAATTTTCTAGATTTATTTTTTTAAAATTTAGGTAGTAGCCATCCAGGGTAGATCTAGTCAGCCACGTGAATTTTCTGGTCAATAATCATAAAATTACAAATGAATGAATATAGAAAAAATGATACAAAAACTTTGTTTCGTTATATAGTTAAATTTTTAAACTTTGAAATAATTCATAAATATTTAACATATTTAAAACTTTATAAATCTGTCATACAATTAAAAAAAAAACTCTACCTACCATGTACGCAGAATTAGGGTTTTGCTTTGGCCATCCTAAAGAAAATAAAGAAGTTTGTACCATTCAATCATTAATAACAAGTTTAATTTCTTCTACCTAAATTATAAAGTTAAACTTTATAGCTCTTAATAATAGTGTATAATTAACCGACAAGTGTTGGGTGCAATGACAAGACACATTACATTCTCAAAGAGAGAACTCATGTTCAAATCTCAAAGACAACGTTGTTGGGAGGGAGAGCCAAGAATCTCGAATTTGAACCATACCAAAAAAAATCTAGAGTATAATTAGATAAATACCGATGTTAGTTCAAACTTTTTTTGAATAGTCTAAAGATGATTATAAGGTAGTATTTGTTCATAAATATTTCATACCCTTTGAAAATGCACACACATCTTGTAGACAAAGCGATTGAACCCATATTTTTTAATATAAACATCATCTGCTTTTTTAGTAGAACTATTTGTTTCGTTCTTATTTCAAACTTTTAACTCATCAAAAATCACAACTCGGTCATTTAGTTGTTCCTTTTTCCAAAGTCACGAGTTGAGCTTGAAAGTTATTAATTTTTTTTTACACAAGTTGTTAATTGATATTTAATAGTACTTATTTAATATATTGATAATTGAGTTATTTTAATTTCATAAACAGGTTAAAAACTCATTATATATATATATATATATATACATTTTTTTTCATTTTCTTTCGCTTTAAATTATTTTTATTAGTTAAAACTAGTAAATTTAGCCGGCGGTTAATGATCGCTTACATCTCTTCGTACTCTTTTCTCAATCCTTTATTATCTCTCTTCAAATTCGCATCTCCATAATATTTGAGGATTTTTTTCTTTTGTTTCATTTTTATGAAAATCATAAATTATTTTGTTTGCTATTATAACATGTTTTAGTCTTGATTATGTAAGTTTTTGAATTTTGTACCGTCTTTCTAGTTAATGGTTATTTAATTAACTTGTTATTTCTATACATTGGTTATCTTATCTTGGTAGGTGCTCGAAGTCACCCAGATATATCATGCTTTAGTTGTGATAAATCTGCTAGAACCAAAATATTCATACGAATATAAACCCAAGATCTATATATATGTCAAATCATTAAGAACAAAGACTGGATTTGCGGAAGCGTACCTGAATCCATCGATGGAGATTTTTCAGAGAGGGTTTGATCTTCCAAGATGATATATTACCTCTTGTCACACAACTCTCAGACGGGGAAAAGAGATATGCAAGTTAACCTATATCTCGGGGACCACTACCCTTTATATAAACTGAATTAAAACAGTTTATTAATATTTACAACTCTGCCCCTCATTGAGTTATAAATCTGACTTATGGTATCTACACTTTTAATTTCATGACAATTTAGTATCTATAACACGTGTGACATAATTGGTCACTTAATTACGTGTTAAACTTTATAATAGCAACATACATTATACATATGTGCCTACTTTTATTGAATTTTAATCCAACAATCTCTCACTTGGGTAACATATGTTTCCTGACAAATGAACAACCTTATGAGCTCAAAAATTTGCTATCATGTAATAGGTATTCTATAAAAACATCGTCCATCAATTATATCCATATAGGATCAAAGCGATCTTCGCCATATCAATCATGACTGGACCCATCAATGGTCACATATACAAATATAATCAAATGACATAGATCAATCATGGATGCGTAGCATGGAAATTACATGTAAATGTAAACCGAACATGCCTATTTCCAACTGGTCCTCTTTAAACATAAGTGGGTCCTTATCCAAATAAGAAAAGAGTGAATAAACTGAATACTTCATTTCTGATCAGAAAATAACCAAATACATAAATGTCTGAAAATAAACATAAACATAAAGCGAACAAATAACAAACTCTCACTCAAACAATAATATCCTCAAATGATGTAACACCCATATGAGCAGTGTGCTCATGAAAGACCTTGGGTGATAAACCTTTTGTGAGCGGATCCGCTATCATAGAGTTTGTCCCAATGTGTTCTATGGATATTTGTCCACTTTGCACTCTTTCTTTCACAACTAGGAACTTTATGTCAATGTGGTTTGACTTAGACAAGCTCCTATTGTTGTTGGAATACAACACTGCTGATTTATTGCCACAAAATAATTTAAGTGGTCTTTCTATATTCTCCAAAATATGCAGCCCAGTGACAAAATTTCGTAGCCATATTCCATGATTTGATGCCTCGTAGCAAGTTACAAACTCTGCTGCCATAGTGGAAGAAGCTACAAGTGTTTGTTTGGCACTTTTCCAGGATATAGTTCCACCAGCTAACAGATAAATATAGCCTGATGTAGATTTTCTGCTATCTTGGCACCCAGCAAAATCAGAATCTGTATACCCTATGACCTCTAAATGATCTGATTTCTTGTATGTGAGCATATAATATTTTGTTCTTTGAAGATACCTCATAACCCTCTTGGTTGCTTTCCAATGGTCCATACCAGGGCTGCTTGAGTATCTGCCTAACATCTAACAATGTACGCAATATCCGGACACGTACATACCTGAGCATACATTAGACTCCCAATAGCTGATGTATAAGGAATCTTATGCATTTCTTGAATTTCAAGATTACTTTTAGGGCATTGGGCAAGACAAAACTTGTCTCCTTTAGTGGCAGGGGTGTATATTGGTTTACTATTTTACATGCCAAACCTTTTAAGTACTTTATCGATATAGTTCTTTTGTGACAATCCAAGAATACCCCGAGATCGATCTCGTTGTATCTGAATTCCTAAAACAAAAGAAGCATCCCCAAGATCTTTCATTTCAAAATGCTTAGATAGAAATCTCTTGGTTTCGTGCAGTAAGCCTATATCATTCGTGGCAAGCAAAATGTCATCGACACATAAAACCAAAAATATGTACTTATTCCTACTAAACTTGTGATACACGCAATCATCAACAATATTCATCTCAAAACCGAACGAGACAATTACTTGATGAAATTTGTGATACCATTGACGAAAAGCTCGTTTGAGTCCATAGATGGATTTTGTTAATTTACAAACTATATTCTTTGGGTCTCATGGCTCAAAGTTTTCTGGTTGCACCATATAAATTGTTTATTCAATGTCTCCATTGAGAAACGCAGTCTTAACATCCATCTGATGTAACTCAAGATCAAAATGAGCTACAAGTGTCATGATTGTCCTAAATGAGTCTTTCAATGAAACCGAAGAAAAAGTCTCTGAAAAGTCAATGCCTTCTTTTTTAGTATAACCTTTAGCTACAAGACGTGCCTTATACCTCTCCACATTACCATTTGCATCCCTCTTAGTTTTAAAAATCCATTTACAACCAATTGGTTTTGCACATTCAGGTAATGGGACAAGTTTCAAAACTTTATTGTCTTGCATGGATTTATACTCTTCTTGCATGGCATCAATCTACTTTTGAGAGTTAATACTTTGAATGGCCTGATGAAAGTTGATCGGATCATCTTCCATCATTCCATTGTCATCCTCATTTTCTTGGAGAAACACAATATAATCATCCGGAATAGCATTTCTCCTTTCTCTCGTGGATCTCCTTAATGGCACTTGTTGTTGAGTTTGTTCTTCTGGAATAGTTACCTCACCCTGAATAAGAGGAACCTGTTCGACATTGTCTTGTTAGGGTTCCATATTCACTTCTTGATTGATGATCGATATAGAAACTTGAACATAATCAAAAGTGATAGTATGAACTGAGTTAAAACTCAATTCCTCCTCAAAGACAATGTCTCTTACCTTATTTCTCTCTCCAAACTCAACATCCTCAAAAAATATTGCAGTTTTCGTCTCAAAAATATTCTTAATTATGGGATCATAAAATTTATAGCCCCTAGATCACTCAGAATAAACAATAAAGTAAATGCTTACTGTTTTGGAGTCTAATTTCTTTTCAAGTGGCCTATAAGGCCTTGCCTCAGCTGGACATCCCCAAATGTGAAAATACTTTAGAGTGGGCTTTTTACCCACCCAAAGCTCATAAGGTGTCTTTTCAGCTGCTTTAATGGGTACTCTATTCAGAATATACGCTGCTGCCTTTAATGTTTCTCCCTAGGGTGACTCAGGTAAGGTAGAATAAGCAATCATACTTCTTACCATATCCTTAAGAGTCATATTACGTCTCTCAGCAACACCATTCATACTAGGTGATCCTGGCATGGTGTACTGTGGGACAATACCACATTCCTCTAGGAACTTTACAAATGGTCCTGAACGTTGTTCACCTGATCCATCATATCTACCGTAGTACTCACCGCCACAATCAGATCAAACTTTTTTAATCCTTTTGTTGAGTTGATTCTCAACTTCAGCTTTATAAGATTTGAACACGTCCAAAGACTGAGATTTTTCATGAATGAGATATAGGTACGCATAACGTGAGTAATCGTCTATGAATGTTATGAAATATTGTTGACCATTCCAAGATTCCGTAGGGAATGGCCCACAAATATCAGTATGAATTAATTCTAAGACGTCTGTAGAATGATTGGCACCTAATCTCTTAGTTTTGGTCTGCTTTCCCTTGATGCAATCAACCCAAACATTAAAGTCTGTGAAGTCCAGAGACTCTAAAATACCATTAGATAGAATACGATCAATCCTACACTTTGATATATGACCTAAGCGTTTATGCCATAATGATGCTGAATTTTTTTTATTTAATTTTCGCTTCGTACCACGTGATTCCACATGTAAGGTTTCATTATAGGATGCAATTGTATCTAACAAATAAAGGTTGTCACAAGCATTTAAATAACCAGTTCCAACAATACTTGAATTTAAAGACAAAGTAAACCGATTGTTTCCAAATGAACAATAATAACCAAATTTGTCCAACAAAGAAACTGAAACTAAATTCCACCTAAAAGACAGAACAACAAAAGTGTCTTTCAAATCCAAATAAAAACCAGTTCCTAATAACAACCTAAAATGCCCAATTACTTCCACTTCCACCGATTTTCCATCGCCCACAAAGATGTTTCTTTCACCATCACTTGGCTTTCGGTAGCTCAAGCAACCCTGCATAGAAACACTTATGTGAGTAGTAGCACCAAAATCTAACCACCAAGTGTTTCTAGGTACTGATGCTAAACTAACCTCAGAACAGACCAAAGTAAAATTCATACCTTTCTTTGCACGTCATGCGTGATATTTGGTACAATCTTTCTTCATGTGTCCAAGCTTGTCACAAAAGAAACAATTATTTGGAACATTCTCTTGTTTCTTTTGAGCTGGACCCTTAGCAGCTTTATTCTGATATTTCCTTTTCTTGCCCTTGTCTTTAGAGGCACTAGACAAATGAGCACTTTCAGTTTTCTCACGCTTCAACCTTTCTTCCTCTTAAACACAATGAGAAATGAGCTCATTTAGAGTCCACTTCTCCCTTTGACAGTTATAACTAATTTTAAATTGGTTAAACTGTGCAGAAAGCGATACCAAAACCATAAAGACGAGTAAATCATCAAAAAACTCGATCTTAAGTGCCTTAAGTTTTGAAGCAATATGAGACATTTCCATAATGTACTCCCTTATATTTCTTTGACCCTTATACTTCATAGACATCAAAGAATTCAGAAGTGATGTCATCTCAACCTTATCGTTTTTAACAAAATGTTGCTCAATATTGTCAAGGAAATCCTTAGCCTGAATAATTTCTTCAGATTCTGCACCCCTAAAGGTTTCCGGAATGTTGTGTTTCATGATCATCAGACTTATGCGATTAGAACGTTCCCACCTCTCAAAATCCCTTTTTGCATCAGGGGTGCTTGCCGCAGTGAGAGGTGCAGGTTGTTCTTCCCTTAACGCAAGGTCTATGTCCATACAGCCAAGCACTATCAGTAAGTGCCTTTTCTATTCCTTGAAATTCGTCCCATTAAACATGGGTATAGAATTGACATTAGCAGATATTGTGGCAGCAGAATAACTAACTGAATATAGAACAAAAGAATAATAAATAAATAAATATGCTCACACCAATAATTCATAAGTAAACAAATAAATTCAAAATAATGACTAACTCCCCTCAAGATACCAAACACAACATTAATATCAAGTCTTTGGACAGTAATATTAACTGTAAGCGGTACTCTTGTTGTAGCAATCAAACATTGACAATAAACTATGTCGAACAACAGGTTAATCTTTGGACTAACGTATTGCACACATAAATTACCTTATAATTGTCACACATTTATTACCACATGTGTTATTTGAAATTCGGCCAAATATTAATTTTCCTTTGGTCCAATTAATAAATGCATGAATTGCAAAAAACAAACATCTTGATATTTTAAATAAGTTAATCTACGCAGAAGCGGTCACTTTGTTGACATTGTGCTTCAATTAACCCACTAAAATATTAGACATAACCAAAACATGAATTTAGCTGTTTCCAAAGATTTGTTTTTATATATGATGATCAAAACTAAAATTTTGATCTAACCGAATTAAATATATATTTTAAATAATATATATATATATATCATAACAGTAAACTAAATATGGCATCACTTAAGAAGCAAAAACAATACAAATATTAAGGGCATATTCATATTCTGAAAATAGTGTACTATTAATGAATTTTCTAACCTGAATATAATATACAACGCATAATCTAACAATTGGTTTACTTTCAACAACATAATGAAAGGAAGAATTGAATGATTAAGGGAAAATTCATTAAAGCAAGTCAGAAAACAAAAGCAAAACCCAAATTCCATATTATTGAGCAACAAATATAAATTGTAAAACGCAAACTCCAAATCATGAATTTTAAAACCTATTACGATCAAACCCTAATCCAACATAAATAGTTTCTGCATACAAGAAACTCCCCAATTAGAAAAAAATATCCACAATTGCATATTAGTGACGCAAGAAACAATAAAACTCCATAATCCTAATTGATGCGAAACATCACAATCGTAGATAGGGTAATCGAAAATTTTCAAAACATATGAAACATTTAAACCCTAATTGAATTCTCAATGATTCGACATAACCTGACACTGATGCCACTTGTTAGAACCAAAATATTCATACGAATATAAACTCAATATCTATATATATGTCAAATCATTAAAAACAAAGACTAGATTTGCGGAAACGTACCTGAATCCATCGATGAAGATTTTCCAGAGAGGGCCTGATCTTCCAAGATGATAGATTACCTCTTGCCACACAACTCTCAGACGAGGAAAAGAGATATGCAAGTTAACCTATATCTCGGGGACCACTACCTTTTATATAAATTGAATTAAAACAGTTTATTAATATTTACAACTCTGCCCCTCATTGAGTTATAAATCTGACTTATGGTATCTACAATTTTAATTCTATGACAATTTAGTACCTATAACACGTGTAACATAATTGGTCACTTAATTACGTTTTAAACTTTATAATAGCAATGTACATTATACATATGTGCCCACTTTTATTGAATTTTAATCCAACAAAATCTAGTTGTCAACGTATTGTCATGTTTTATTATTATGTTAGGGTTAATGTTTTTTATATTTCACCGCTAATAGTGGTGTTTACTTGTATCTTTTATTTTCTCGAGTTTAGCTGTATTTTTTAATCCTTTTTGTGTGGTCTTATTTTATAAAATTAAATAAATATATATAAGAGGCCCATTATATTTTTTTGAACAATCCCTACTTAGGGGAAGAGAATGGGAGATTTGCTTATACTTGGTCTAGAACCTACAACCTAAGGGGAAGGGAGGTGTCAACTGAGAGTTTTTAACCATTTGCTCTAGAAATTGTGGAAAATGATGGTGTTGTTCCTCTTAGGTGATCTAACTCGAACAACATTATCTACATGTGTGCGTGAATTTATCCATGTTTGAAATTGGAGTAAAATACTAGTTTGTAATTGAATTGAATGTTAAAATAATGAAAAATAAATAAATGAACACATGACAATTTATTAAATTATTGATTGAATCATAAATGATGACAAAAAAACTCTGATTCAAATTCTCAATTGATACCAATCCTTGTATAATAAAATTGATACCAATCCTAAATTCGATTAAACCCTTCTTCTCATTATAAAATATGTATAAATAGACAAATACTATACAGTTAATCTATTAAATATTAACTGATATTTGTATTTTAAAAAGTCTGGTGACTAAAATGAAAATAACATAAAATTTTGGTAACTATTTATGTAGTTTACCCTTTTATTACTTGATTTATTTTGCCATTCACGATAGATCTAGGCAGCCACGTGATTTTACTGGTCAGTAATCATAAAATTACAAATAAATAAAGATAGAAAAAGGGAGAGACATTGTGTAATTATGAAAATGCATAGGGGCAAAATTGAAAGAAAAAAAAGAGCAAATCACGCTGCGAACAACCTAAGCCGCTCTTTTATCTAAAAAAATCCTAAGCCGCTCTCATTCAATTTCAGACTTTGTTCTCTGACGCTGTTTGCCTAAAGGCCCTTTAGCATGACATAAAAGAGAGTTTTTGCTTAAAAAAATAATTTTTTTACCTATAAATAATATTAAATATTTTAAAATTAGAGTAAAAAATAACTTAAAAATTATTTTTTACCCAACTTCAAAAGTTAAGATTTTTAATTTTTGGGTGAAAAATTACTTTTGAGTGTGAAATTATTCTTTTACCTTTAGTTATTAACATAATTATTAATACTATCATATTAAAACAATATTAAATATAATAATTATTATATTAAATTAATATTTTAATATTAAATAAAAAATTAAATATAATAATTATTAAAATTTTATATTTTAAATAAAAAGAAATAATGAAAAACTTTAATATTATAAATAATATTAAATATAATAATTATCAATATATTAAATTAATATTTAGTTTTATTACAATAATATAAAAAATGCATAGTTTAGAGGATAAAATTTTTATATATTTTTTAATAATATAAAATTTATATTAATTAATTAAAAATATTTAAAGTTTATATTTTATATATAAGAAATTACTAATGAATTGTTATAATTTTTATATTTTTATTATTTAGGTTGATTTATTTCATATATAATAATGTTAATAAATTTTAAGGAAAATTACATGGGTGGTCACTAGAGGTGGCAAACGGGTCATTCGGTTCGGTTCATTTCGGGTCTGACTACATTCGTTTAAATTCGGTTCGATTCAGGTCTAGTTCGGGTCTATGGTGATTTCGATTTGAGTATCGGGTCGAGACTTCAGTTCGTTTGAATTTTGGTTCGGTTGACTTTCGGCTCGGTTGATTTCGGGTCGATTGTTTTTGGTTCAGTTGATTTAGGGTCGGGTCATTATTGGGTTAATAGGAGATCGATCATTTTAGTCATATTTTCAGGCCGAATTAGATTTTTCCACCCTATATATGACTTTATATAGTTGGTATGTTTGGCTTTTGGGTGTGTTGTGCGACAATTCACAACTTATCTTTATTTATTTATTTTAAAATATGTTTTTTTATTTAGGGTTGTCTTCGGTTCGCGTTCCTTTCAGTTCGGGTGAAATCAGTTCAGTTTCATTCAATTCGGTTGAAAATCGGTTCGAGTCTATTTTCGGTTCAATTGAAATTCGGTTCAGTTCAGTTTATTTCGGGTTTTGGATCAAATTTGGGTTATCGTGTTCGGGTCAATTTTGGGTCTCAGTTCGGGTAAATCGGTTCGATTCTCGAGTCTCGGGTCAAGTTTGTCAGGTTTACTGGTCACTAAACTTTCTCCCTTTTCTTGTTTTGGTCACCAAACTAATTTTTACGTCAAAATGGTTACTCATGTTACCTTTCTTTCCTGTTTTGGTCACCTACCGTTCAAAAGCTAACGGTGATGCTGACATGGGTTTTTTTAAATATTTTTTATATTGTTTTATTATTTTCTCTATCCTCCACATATTATTTTTTTAAAATTTTATTCATACCAATGTGGTGGTGACACGCAACAAAAAAAAAATAAATTGTATTTTAGGGAGAGCAAGAAATCGAACATGCATCCTAAAAAGAATAAGCGGGTGAGTTGGCCGCTGGGTTAACCCACATATATAAATAGTTTTTTTACCATAAATTAATTTTAAATTATAGAGAAGAACCCAAAACCAAACAAAAATTAGAACGGAGCGACTTGAAGCAGCTTGGACTCGAACCCACATCCCACAACATGATAAGGCCAACCACGAACAAAATGTGCTAGGCCAATACTTTATATAAAATTATATTTATTATAAAATATAAATTTTAAACTATATTTATTTATTATTTTTAAATGATTTAAAATTATGATCTAAATAATTTTAATTTTATAAATAAATATTATTAATTTAATTTTTAAAATAATTTAATATTAATTTTATAAAAATAAATAAATAATTATTTAATTAATTTTGTCATTATTAAACAAAGTGAAAACATTAAATATAGTTTAATTTCAAATTTTAATCAGAATTTAATTAAATATAATTTAAGTTAAAAGTATGGCAACATCTTAGTTTAACTTGGTGTTTGAATATTTAAATATTTATCAATGAGGTCTTGTGTTTGAATCACTCCACTAGGCATTAACTTTAGTGTTTTATTTTGTGTTGTTGGTAACTTAATATACATTAAATATAAATTTTAGTGGAAATGAATTAAAATCTTGGCCTAACACATTTGGTTTTTTCTTGGCACTATCATGCTGTGGATATGGGTTCAAGTTCTAGTTGTTACAAGTTACTTCGTTCTAATTTTTCTTTGATTTTTGGGATTCTTTTATATAATTTAAAACTAATTTTGGTAAAAAATGACTATATATGTGGTTTAGCCCTGCGACTAACTCACCTGCTTATTCCCTTGGGGACGTAGGTTTCATTCTATGCTCTCCCTCAAATCCAATTTATTTTCTTTGATGAAGTGGTAATACATGTAACCATCACATTGGTTTGAATAAAAACTTTAAAAATAATAGGTAGAGGAGAGAGAAAATAATATTAAAAAATATTTTAAGAAATCCATGTTAGCATCACCGTTAAGTTTTTAACGACAGATGATCAAAACATGAAAGGAAGGTAACATTAGTGAATATTTGGATGAAAAAATTAGTTGGATGACCAAAATAAGAAAAATATGATAGTTGGATGACCACCATGTAGTTTACCTAAATTTTATGATAACGAATTTAAACATCACTTATATCTATTTATTTTTACTTTATTATATTATATTTAAAATAAATATTTTATCTTTTTAAAAATACTTTTTAATAATAATATCAAACACTAAAATTTTATAATTAATTTTTCAAAATTAATTTTTAATAATATTTTTAAAAGGAATGTCAGACTTGTATTATTATCATACGATTCTCCGTCCCCACTTTTGTTATAAGTGGCTGACCCTGTCCGCTTTAGGTGGGGGAAAATGACAAAAACATAAAATGTTATTGCAGTGAAGCCCTTGCATTTTCTGTTTTTCTTTAATGTCCTCAACATTTTATCTACATTCAATCTAAAGACATGTGCTAGTTTGCAACTCCCAAATAAATGGAATGTCATCCAGAATAACATGTTATTTACCGTCAATCCAAAAGAATAAAGATCTTGATTCTTTATTTTTATTAGTAAAATACCTAAAATGCATTTAGAGTCACCGGGAAAAAATAAGAAAAATATCATAATTCATAAGTCAATGAGCGGAGTGAGAAGTCAATTATTTTCAAATGGATGTTACTATTATTTTATCGTGGTTTCAATTTTATTTTTATTTTTTATATTATATTTTATAAATTAGTTTTTTTTAAGTGGACACCCCAATTAACTAGCGGGCTCTACCGCTTCATAAGTTTACAAGATACAAAAAATGTTTAACCAAGTATGTACCTAGTGAAAAAAAATGAAATATTAGGGATTAAGATGACTAAAAGAGTAAAATGTAGGGGTGCATATTGAAATACATATTTCCACCTAACTTGGAAACCTGGAAAATGTGAGGTGGGCCGAAACTGAAAGGAAAGAGACCCCGCTGGCTGCCGTATTTCTGTATATAAATACCAATCCTATACCCCTTCCACTCCCAACATCAAATTCCATTTCCTATTTACATGGGAGATTTGCTCTGGGACGTATTTTAGCACAACGTATTAATTTCTTTCTTTCCTTTTTTCTCTTTAAATTTTCTTCGATTCTTTTTTCAAACTTTGAAGAAATTTTTAGAGATTGATTTCTGTAATAAGAGGGTGAAATGGGGAAGTACACGGAGATATTGGATGCAGGGGTGAGAATAGTCGCAAGATTCCATTCTCACTGCCCCCAGACTGCTCGCCTCTATTACCACCCACCTGCTAACTCCGACCACCGTCACGGCTGCGCTGGAAACATCACAAGAGAAGTCTCAGCGAATATGGGGTTTTACGGCGCCAAGGCGGCGGCTGGTGCTGACGTGAAAGAAATCATTATTTTTTCCCTCTGATGAGAGAGATGATAATACAAAGTTAACGATCCTCGTATTGATTTTCTTTTACGCTGGATATTTGTTTCTGGAAATAAACAATGGGTTCACATTAATGATATTTATACTTTCATTACCATCTGCAAATGTTTTTTTTTTTTCCACTTCCAAATAAAACAACACACTTAACAGTTAGCTGTTGACATGGAAAATCAAACTGTCAACTGAATGAACATCGTCGATGTTTCTTAATTTCGAACGGTCTGATGTTTTAATCTGGTAGGGGTAGTAGGCCACCGCCATGATTAAACGGTGTATTTTAACGGAGAGTTGTTGAATTTTAAACAAAATAAAGGGTTTAAGTTTGGTGAAGATCAGAGGTTGTGTAATAATGTAGAAAGACAACTCTCTAGAAAAAGAAATAAAAACTAAAAGACCCTAACTCAAATAGATCTTGTTGAAAGGTGAACAAAGCTGAACCGTTTTGAAAAATTCAGATTTTTCTACCCGATTTGAGAAAATTAAATATTTAAATTATAAATATGACTATTAAATTTAATTAATTTAATTTTTTTAACCGAACTCGACTCAATTGAATAATCACCTAAAATTTTATTGTTAGTACTGATTGACTTTACTGTTGTTGGCTCACTTCCTGCTCTTCATCTTTTTTTTTTCTTTCCTACTACTTCAAACCAGTGGTAGAACTTAGAGTAAGAGTTTAGGTATAACTTAAATTTTTAAAAAAGTTTGGAAGCTTTTTTTAAACCAAAATTTTCAAAAATTTTGAGGGTTTAACTAAATTTTTTAATGATTTTGAGAGATTTAATGAGAACTTTTAAAAATTATGAGAGAATATTTAATTAAAAATATTCAAAAATTTGAAGCTTAATATGAAATTTTAAAAATCTTGAGAGAATCAAATTATTTTTTAAAAAATTAGAGATCAAATTCTAATTTTCAAAATTTGGGGGTCATGGCCCTAGTCCTAACTATCTTTCACCCCTCATTTTTTTACAACCAAACACTTTGTGGTATAGCTCAATATTATTTGCTAGAGGGGTCATTTAAAAATATTTAAATCTTTTAAAAATATATATATTTATATATTTATAGAGCAAAAAAAACTTTATCATTCTCACAACTTATTTTTCAAATTTTCAATACTTTTGTGGAGATATGACCCCACTCTTCCCTTAAATGCTTTCACCAATGTGCCCTCCCTACCCCCACCTACATACATTGTCCCCAAATCCAACAATGTCTTTTAACTATTCTATAATTATTTCTTAAAACATTTCGTTTTTAACATTCTTAACGTGGTCCTATTCTAACATTTTTTTCCTTTTTTTTTTTCTGTATCTTCGTCTTTGATTAATGAATTATTATATTAAAAATAGTCAAATTTAAAATTAAATGTCAATTTAAACCTGATGTGATTTTTTTATTTTTTAAATTAGAAGTTAGATTTTTATTAAAAATGAAAGAGTAAGATACAAATAAAGATAACACATCCCTAACATGATCTAATCAAATGTGAATAAACAACACCAAAAACTTCCCCTTGAATACAATCTTCATCTTCCATAAAAAAAAATTCCAGCAACTATCAATAGTTTTTATGTCTCTATTCAAATATTGGTGTAGGAGTGGAGATCAATAAATTGGTCTTACAGAACTCCTTGAATGGTTCTGAACGCATCGACAAATTGCCATAAAATGGGACCTAACCAAGAGACCACTAAGGGTGTTTAAAAATACATGACCCAAATGACCCCGAACTATTGACCTGCTGACCCAAACCATAAAAACCATGTATTTTTTCTAAAAAAAATTATTTGACCGGGTCGAGTACTGACCCGTGATTTATCTCAAGTAGTTGGGCAAGGTCTTGGCCAAATTTTACCCGACCCAGTACTTTTAATATATTTTTTAAATTTTAAATTTTATTTTATTTTAGGTTCCTTGATATTTTTACACTGAAATTAAATTTAAATCCCTAAATTCTTTCTATGTTTGTATTATATACTTTTAAGTTTTAAAATTTTCAAAAATATTTTTATTAATTTGTTAACATGAGATTCGAAGGAAAACGTCAAGATTAATATTTTCAATGTCTCCTTTTGGAGATAAATTTAATATATATCCAAATGTTTCTATCTTAAAACTAACATCAAATCATTGATTTTTGTGTTTGGACTATGTATTATGCACTTTTAAATTTTATGTGTTTACTATGTGATTTTTTAAATTTAAATTTTAAATAAATAAATGATGAGAACCGGGTACCTAATAGTCACGGGTCGAAAAATTCACTACTCGAAAAATCAGGTGCCTGGTACCTCGGGTACTCGATAATAAACACCCCTAGAGACTATAGATTTTCCCTGATCAGGGGTACATCGTGATGAATGCAAAACAAAATGCCAAACTATCTGCACAATATAAAAAGGCTTAACCGTCAAAAAGTGCCCAAACTATACCTTTTTTTCATATAGGCCCCCAAACTATATTTTGGGCCAAATAGGTGCGTAAGTTCTCTTTCGTTACCCAAATAAGTGCCCCGAGGTGACAGACACTAATTTTTACCGTTAACTAACACATATCATCTTCTTAAATTTCTAAAATTATATTTAAAATAAATAAATTAATAAAATAATCCCAAGCATCGAAATTCCACATTTACCCTTATTGTCCCATCAAATTTCTCTTATCACCCATATCTTCCATGGCACAAAATATTTTCTCAGCAACCAAACAATAATTTTTCTCACCCAAAATCCTCCACACAAGAAACTTTCTCACAATAGCACAATGAAATTGAAGAAATAAGTCTTTTTCCATTAGGAGACAAGAAACTCTCTCACAATGGCACAATGAAATTAAAGAAATAAGTCTTCTTCCATTAAGAGAAATTGATAGAGGTTTCAAATTGTTCTCATATAAATGAAAGGTATTTTGTAACACCTTCGACCCGGATGTCACATTTGGGTCTCAAGTCCAACCCCAAAACCATAAAATTTCTCAAATTTAGTTTAGCCCAACAAGGTATTTCTCAAAACATTTAAAGCCAAAAGTTGAAAATATAAATAAATAATCAAAATGGTACAAAGGAGCTCCAATTTAAATTTAAAACATTTGAACATTCAATTTGATTAATAAAATTCCAAAAATAAGGACTACAGACCCCATTATGTAAGGTCCTATGAATACACAACCCACTAAACCCAAGTACCATACTCTAGAAATCATCATATGCTGAAATCTCGTACTGATAGCGCTCTTCGATTCCACGATCGGACGATCATCCTACGCACGAAAATAATGATTCTGAGCACAGAGCTTACAAAGCTCAGTGGTACACATCTACTCTACTATACTTCATGTTAATCATAAACATAAGCATGCAAGCTAGTACGAGAAATAAGAAAAGATAAATAAACATGTGGTGCTACCACTTGTCGCCTAAACACATGCTCTCATCATAGAAAAACATCATACATTGCACACAAGGTCCGATCATACTCGAGATCTCACCAGATCATCTGAACAAAACACACAATGTCATAACCATAAACCTGGAGTAAGTCCCGGTTCACACATCCTCGGGAATATACACTATGTCTAGGTGAGGCCCAGTGTCATACATTCTCGAAAACGTATACCCATACTCGGCATCTTTCCTCGAGTATCATCAATTGAGGCCCAGTGTCATACAATGTCGGGAACGTTTATTCAACATCTCTAACCATGGTGTTGCAACACGCTATCTAGATATCCAAATCCTAACAATCAAAGATGACTCAACCAAGTGTCCAACCGCACACAACATTGACACAATTACCATATGACATATAACATAACTCGATCCACCAAGGATCTCTTATGGTTGATATTACTACAATCACCCAATTAAATTTACCAATTTTTTAATACATTATGGAAGTGTATATTAATCATCCTCATTAATCCATATTATCTCATTAATAGTCTATGTTAAATTATATATTTTTATTATCTTAATAGATTATTCCGTTCAGTAGGTACCGATACTCGAACACGAGTATCAATACGGTACCCTTGTGTATCGGTACTCTCACGTGTACCGATACTGACAAAGCTTTTTGGAGATCCTTAATTTCCACAAGTATCGGTACGGGTCGACCTGTACAGATACGGTCCCCAATTGCGTACTTGTACTTAGGAAAGTTATCAAGGTTTATTTACTAAAGCATTCATTCAATTAATATTAATTACCGACTTCATAATCATTTAATTGAGTATTACCAATTATCAGTCCATTTAATATAATCTCCATCGAACATGCCAATTCATATCTCAAGTAACACAACATGTAAATCAACCAATTAAATAATTATACGAGTATTCAAACGACCAACACGGTCTCTAAAGCTCATACGAGTCTCAAAATATTCCCAACTCTTCATGCATCTCATACATACAAGTCTCAACACATGATTATCTATCATCAACCTATTTTACAACCACTAACAAGCAAGGCAATTACACTCATGATGTTCATGAAGCATTTCAGAGTTTGAGGTATACTAACCTCAAGAATTAGCAGTAAATCCCCATGTAAGCTTCCCAATTTCTCCACTTGGTCCGATATTCGATCTCAAATAATTCTCATATAAAAATGAATATGAAAATACATTAAATTCATGCATCCCCTATGAAATTCACAAGGTTAAATATGTAAAATAGCTTATCAGGTTCAAATTTGGTGAAATAAATTGCGTCAACGAACTCCGAACGTAGAGAAACCCTCAGGTAGGGTCTCTTAGAAAAAGTTAACTGCTCGGTCAACGGCTCACGGCTCTACTCGGCTCATCTTGGATGGATCAGCTTGGCTTGGCTAAACCGGTTGGTCCAGCTAGTCTTGTTCGGTCAACCAACCCTCTAGTTTGACCTCACTTACTACCGAAGCTTGCCCAATTGTTGGTGGCAGGAATTCAAAGCCAAAGCTCGCCCAATCGTAGGTGGCAGGAATTCAACGGCGAGCTCTAGAACACCATTTTCAACGTTGGTAAGACTGATGGTGGCTGTAGAATTCGAAAACTCTCAAAAATTTCATTTTCTCTACCCCGACGAACGACAGCTCGGACGATGAATCTGAGACCACCAATGACATATGAAGGCATGTCGAAGCTGATAGAGCCGGTGGTGACATCTATGATGACATGACTGGTGGCAAAATAAGTCTTTAATCATTTCTCTCTCTCAAACTTCCCCTCTCTTTTAACTCTTTTTAAAATTCTGATAACCCCTCCCCCATATACACGCAAGCTGACCCATTTAATACCCTTAGAAAGAAAAAAGGGTAAATCACCCAATTCACCATTCAACATTCTAAACTTCACCCTAAAATCTCCTAATTTTAACCTGCTTACAAAACGATTACTATATCTATTAAATTGAGTTTAAAAATTCTAAAATTTTCAATTTTGGTCCATTATTTAAAATTATTTAAAACCCGATAACCCAACCCAAAGTACCACATTAGAAAATGGGTCATTACATGTTTTGTGAAAATTGGCCATATGTGTGTCCAGATAAAAACCCATTTGCTTTTTTGACTCTATTACTTTCTATAAAACATGTTCCAATGCACAAAAGCAATGCATGATATGTCTCCCCTGTGAAGCAAGATGGCTTGCTATTCTTGGCATACTTTACCTACCATTATAACAGTTAAACTACAAACTACATGGATAGTAAGGAAACTTTCACATGGCAATGCCCCTAAAAAGAAAATCTCTAAATGGAAAAAATCAAGTAATTAAAACCCAAGTTGTTGCATAAAGGGGTGAAGAAAGACAAGGTGGATTCCCCAAAGTTTATGACCAATAAAGAACTTTTATTCCACACCAACCTTATATCCAACATAGGGGTTGAGGGTTTAAGATATTTCTTAGTGTTTTGATTTTTTGAGTTTTTTAGTCATAAATTATACTCTGGATCAAATTAGGAAATTGTAATAACTTGGATTTTAGAATTCGAGGGTCGATTTAACCTGAGCCGTGGGCCTCGTGAGTTTGGGCCAAGAGTTATGCTTTCGAGAGCCTTTATGGGTTTACTTGTTATTGATATGCTTAATGTTTTGGTCATATGAGTGTGTAAGAGTTTGGTGGAAGGGTAAAAGGGTAAAGTTACCCATTTTTGAAGGATGAAGAGGGGTTTTATTTTCCCTGCAAAAAGCAAGGGTGGTGAGCTCACCTTGTCTTCTTCTTTTCTCTCATCCCTTATTGCTCTTCTCTCTTCCCCAAGAACCCAAAGCTAAAGTTTGAAACTTTATGGTTTTGAATTGGATTCTCGGATTTTGGCGTAAGGAAGTTATAACCATTGTTAAGGGTTCTATCCATCAAGGTAAAAATTGTTAGTTTTGGTGGATGTTGGAAATATGTGTTTTGTGGGGGTTGAAGAGGAAGAACGGGAATAGGTGATTTGACTCTATTTCTTTTTGTAAAATTCTTCATTTTTTTTATATCTTGAGTTTCGAGCAATGTTGTAACTTGATTTACAACATTTTCTTGTAGTGAAAGAAGTTTGGAATTATTCCAAAGAGAAAGAGAGAAGAAAGCTTGAAGCTTAGGCTAGGAACTTCAATCTCACCTATAGGAGTAAGGTTAGTACACTACTAACTCCCTTGTGTTCCTGGAAATCATCAATTTGATTGTTGTATAGCTTTGTTGGTATTTTTGGTTGTTTGAGAGCTTGAGACCTCTTAATGGCTTAATTTGGAATTGGTGTTAAATGATATAAAAATGGTAGAAAATCACTTAAACCACCTTTCGTAACTTGCAGGTCCGTTTTGGGGTCTTGCCTTTGGTTTTAGAGGCTTTAGAAGATATTTGCGAGCTCTAGAATTCGAGTTCTGAGTTAGTGTATCGATATAGGATGAACCGATATCGATACCCTTTTCTTTGAGTGTCTAACTCAAGCAAAATTTGAAGGAAATATCGGTACAAGCATAGGTCGTATCAATACCCCCTATTATACAAGAATTTTAGTAGTAAAAAATGGGTATTGGTATACTTGGGAGTGTATCGGTACAGTAGGGGTATCGATACACGGCCTCGTATATCAGTACGAGGTTGTTGTATCGATCCATACGTGCATGAAGCTGGGTATCGATATGCTTGGTTGGGTATCGATACCTTGGTAGCTGTATCGGTACTCGTTGGAGGGTATCGATACCCTTTAGACAATCTACCCAAGAATTATGTTTTGAGTTTAAGGGACCTATAATTTGAGGACTAAGGCCCAATAGGCTTCCAATGTGGTAAAATGAATAGTAAAACTAAAAAATCGAGGATTTAACTTCATATACGAGCATAATGAGTAATAACTTGGTAAATGTTGGGTGAATTGTTTGTAATAGCAACCATAGGGATCCTTGATAGATCGTGTTTTGTTACGTGCCATGTAAGGGCATTTGTAGGGTTGGGGCACTTTGATTGATGGGATCCGGATACCTAGTGAGAGTGTTGCAACACCAAGAGATAAGCTTCTAGATGTACGTTTTTTAGGTTGTATGACATCGGGCCTCATCTGATGATACTCGATAAGAGATTTCAAGTATGAGTGTACATTTTCAAGGCTGTGTGACACCGAGCCTTACTCTGAGTGTATTTTTCCAAGGCTGTGTGACACTGGGCCTCACTCCAGGTTTGTTGGTATGATGCATAGGTACTATGAGAGTAATGCATCCCTTGTTGTTTTTTATGTGTTTAGGCATCTAGAGGTAGTGCCAATATAATTATGTGCCATGATATCATCTTTAGCTACATGCTCTTATTTATGATTTGCATGAAGCATGGTTGAGTGGTGTATCCACTGAGCTTCGTTAGCTCAGCTTTAGGAATTTTTGTTTTTGTTTGCATGTTATTAGGTGGACATGCATCATTGGGGAGCCATCAGAGTGAGACTTCAACATCAACTTGTTTCGAGTACAATACTTAGATTATTTGGGCTATGTATTCCTAGGACCCTATGATTGTATTGTAACTCATATTTTGGATTTTAACCTAAGTGTCGAATGCTTTTAACTATGTATTTTAAATGGAGCTCCTCATGTAACATTTTAACTATGGTTTTAACCCTATGTGGTTTGGGCTAAACTAGGTTGGATATTTTATGGTTATGGATTGGGCTTGAGGCCTAAATATGACATCCGGATCAAGGGTGTTACATTTAGTGGTATCAAAGCATAGGCCGGTTCTAAGAAGCCTTGAGGGATGTCTAGAGTGGTTTGTAGGTGTCTAGAGAATGCATTGCCCATAAGTCAAAGTTGTACTCGTTTAAGCTGACGTATTCAATGGTGTACCCTATTTGTTTGTTTGTGCAAAAAAGTAATCATGCCAAGAAGGGCACGGGATCGTGAGAAGAGTCGGGGCTCCCATTAAAAAAGCTACGATGGGGATTATATTCTTGGCATGGAGGAGTTATCGGTAGAAGAGAGTAGCTGAGGGGCTACTTATTTCTCTCATCTGCATCAAGCCCTTTATCGAATTGTGAGGGCCATACCTAGGCCTTTAGCTACCCCTCGTGAGGCACCAATAGAGAGGGTACGACACCATGGTACAACAAATTTTCTTAAAATAGGGTAAGTTAATCCGGCCGAGGCAGATTAGTGGTTGAGGGACACTCAGTGGATCTTGAGATAGATGAGATTGGAATTTGAGGACAAGCTAACATGCGTTGTTTCCTTGTTGAAAGAAAATGTATGAAAATGGTGAGAAACATTGGAGTTAGAATGGTACCCTAACTATCCCTCATGGGATGATTTCTTGGATGAGTTTGAGAAGAAGTGTGTAGAAGAAACCCACATTGACAGCTTGAGGGATTGGTTCAACCACTAGGTCCAAGGGAACCGATTAGTCTTTGAATATGAGCAAGAGTTCCTACAGTTGAGTAGGTATTCCCTTGAGTTGGTTTCTACCAGGAAGATGAGATTCTATTGAGAAGATAAGATGCAAGATGCCTCTAAAAGGTTTGAGGAAGAAAATTTAGACCGACTTGAATGCTTCCCCACTGAAAGTGTTTTAATAATTGACTGCTAATGCCAAGTCGCTTGAGCAAGTGCAAGGTTTGACCTATGGCCTGGCTAGTGGACATTGAGGCTCGAGTGGGATGACTTGGAATTTCTCTAACAACTCGCAGTCTCATTCTGGAAGGAATAAAAAATGTTGGAACCAAGGTAGAGGAACTTTGAACCAGAATTCCAAGTTAGATTGTAGGTCAGAGTGTAAAACCCTAAACCCAACGTCACATTTAGGCCTCAAGCCCAACCCATTCATAAAATTTTGCAACTAGATTTAGCCCAAGATATAAACAATTCCGTAAATCCAACAATGTTTTTTAAATAAGTCAATAAAAAGTAGATAAATCATCTGCATAAGAGCTTCAATTTAAAATAAGCTAATTAAAAGCACTCATGATTAACGAAACCAAATAGAGTTACAGGCAAGCCTAAGTATTGTACTCTTTATCACATCGATGAACTAAAGTCCTACTCCGATGGGGCTCATTTGAATGCAATACAACCACCTAAAAACCTGCATAAGGAAACAACGATTCCAAACGTTGAGCTCATAAAGCTCAATGGATACACCTCTACTCTACCATGCTTCATGCAAATCATAAACATAAACATGCAGCTAAGTAAGATGATATGGCAATTAAGACGATATGTGGTGCAAAACTAGTTGCCTAAACATCTAAATCACAATATAACAACCATGGGACACACAAGGCCTAAACATATCGTACCACATCAACATATGAGTGAGGTCCGAGTCACATAGCATTGGGAACATACACTCAATGAGTGTGACCGGGTCACATAGCATCAGAACATATACCCTAGGTGAGGTCGGGTCACCTAGCATCATAACATACACCCGTACTTGGAATCCCCCCTCGAGCACCTTCGAATGAGGCTTGGGTCACATAGCATCAGTAACCTCTATTCAATGATTCACTTACCATGGTGTTACAACACGTCTAGGGTATTCGGATCCCATTAAATAAGTACCCACTCGGCATGCTACATCAAGCACATAACTACACTATCATATGGTTCCTAACAATATAAGTCACACAATGAATTTACCGAGTTCTTAAGCTTTATACTCGAGTATAAGGATAATTCTCAGTTTTTCAATTTTATAATTCATTTTAGGCCTTAAGGGGTTCATTGGATCGAACAATATAATTTTTTAGCCTTGCTGGTAAAAACTCACACTTTGGGGCAGATTTCCCAGAGGGTACCGATACCCTCACACGCGTAACGATACACCTTGTAGGGTACCGATACCCTTCCAAGTGTATCGATACCAAGCTTCATACTCATAAGGGTTTTGGCTAGTCACTACGTACTGATACATAGGGTCGTGTACCGATACCCTAACTATACCGATACACCATCGAGTTACTGATACCCATTTTAACTACTAGAAATTGATGCAACATGGAAGTTACTAATAATCCCCCACGTGCACCGATACCTCCCTTAAACACTGGCTTGAATTGCTACAAAAACAACAGGGTACCGATACTAGTTCATACCATATCGGTATGCGAACCTATAATTTGAATTCTAGAGCTCAAAATGTATCCCAACACTCTCTTAATTGTTATAGAAAGACCCCAAAATGAACTTTCAGGTTATGAAAGATGTTTTAAGTGGGTTCCTACTCTTTTTACACCATTTTAACATTAAATTCGGTTTTCACCATTAACACCCATAACCAAGCATTTAAGCACTCAATCATCAACAAGCATACAAAACCTTACATTTAGGATATGCAAGAAACAAAGGGAGTTGAAAGTGTACTAACCTCACTCCCAAAGCTGAGAAAGAAGCTCATAGCCCAACCTCAAGCATTCTTCCTCTCTTGAGCCTTGGAAGCTTCTCCAACTTCTTTCACTACAAGAAGATATTACAAAATGGGTTACAACATTTTTAGAGGGTTAAGAGATATAAAAGAAGAAGTCTACAATAGAAAATAGAGTTAAATCCTCTCATTCCTGTTCTTCCTTTACAACCCCCACCAAGCACTCATATCCTTCAACTTTCACTAAATCCTTCCATTCATACCTTGATTCGTAGATCGTTAGGTGAAGATCACAAAACTCTCAACAACCAATCTAAAAAACATACTCAAAAAGACAAAGATCCAACCTTTACTTGTAGGTGGAAGCTAGGAGATGAGAATGGAAGAGATAGAGATAAAGGGGACAAAGGATGAGATCATCCATCTTGTTTTAGCAGAGAAAATTAATTGGGTTGCTCTTTTTCCCATTCAAAACAAGAAAATTACCTCTCTACCATCTTTTCATCCTCCTAACCCATGTCCAAGCCTTAAATCCAAGCCCAAGCATAAAAAAGCAAACCCACAAGGCTCTTATAGGTAGTTTAAAAGCCCAAACTTTAGCCCGATAACCAATCCCAAGTCTCGGGTTAAGTTGAACCATTGATTTTGAAATTTGGGTCTTTACAACTCTCTACTCCTAAAATAATTTCATCCTCAAAATTTACATTTTGGAAATAGATATGGGTAAATCAACTTCATATCTTTTTCTACCTCTCACGTGGCTTTCTCGACCACGTAGTTCGTCTATAACATCTTGACTAAGGGTATGCACTTGTTAAAAAGTTCCCCGACCCCCTTATCAAGAACTCTTATTGGCTCTTCCTCACAGGTCAGGTCGGTGTTGATCTCAATCTCCTTTAGAGGAATAACATGCGAAGGGTTAGAACAATAACGCCTCAACATGAACACGCAGAACACATAGTGGATGTGTTCCATCTCTGGAGGCAAGGCTAGTCAGTATGCCAAGGGTCCAACCCTCTCAAGAATCTCATAAGTCCCAATAATTCTTGGTCTTAATTTGAAGTTTCACCCAAAATGGATTACCCTCTTCCGCGGTGACATCTTGAGAAACACTTTGTCACCAACCTCATACACGATGTGCTTACGTTTTCGATCTGCATAAGCTTTCTGATGATCAAAGGCCGCTTGCAATTTTTCTTTGACGATCTAAACCTTCTCTTCGATTTGCCTAATCAAGTTCTATCCCACAATTCTTCTCTCATTGAGCTCAGTCCAACACAAGTGTGTTCTACACTTCCATCCATACAAGGCTTCAAAAGGAGCCATCTTGATACTCGATTGGAAACTACTGTTATAAGAAAACTTGACAAACGATAGCTGGTCCCCCCAACTCATGTCAAAGTCAATAACACAACATTGAAGCATATCTTTCAAGATTCGAATTGAAATACAACCTTGTGTCTAAAGCTTTATGAATCTTCTTTCACAATCTTGCCATGAACTGGGGATCTCTATATGATATGTTCGAAGATGGCACCCTATGCAACCGCACAATATCTTGGATGTAAAATCGTGCCAACCTCTCAAGAGTAAAATCTATACGCACAAATAAGTGAGCAGACTTGGTCAAATGATACACCATTACCCAAATAGTATCATGCTTTCTTTGGGTTAATGGTAAACCCATCACAAAATCCATGGTCACGCGATTCCACTTCTATTGAGAAATCAGAATAGGCTGAAGCAAGCCCGAAAGAACCTGATGTTCTGCCTTAACTTGCTGGCAAGCATGATATCATGTTATGAGCTCTGATACGTCTCTCTTCATACTAAGCAACCAATATAGGACGTAAATCTTTGTACATTTTATTGATGCCTGAATGCATCCTAAATAGACTAAGGTATGCTTCACGAATAATGTTGTCCCTCAATTTCTCCAAGGTTGGAACACACAAACGACCCTTGAAGTATAAGATTCCCACATCTTGTACTTCAAAATTTGACGATTCTCCTCTTTGAGCCGTCTCAATATTTGCTACCAGTTCTTCATCTAGCACTTGAGTCCTCTTAATTTCTTGCACTAAGGTGGGCTCCACATACAGCTCGGCTAACAACCCACCATCCTTGGTCATCCTCAACTGGATGAACATTGCCTTCAAGTCTGACATAAATTTCTAGCTTCAAGCACCAGCCACTACATTAGCCTTATCGGGATAATACTCAATAATGCAATCATATTCCTTTAACAACTCGATCCAATGCCTTTGTCTCAAATTCAACTTCTTTTGGGTGAGAAGGCACTTCAAACTCTTATGATCGATATAGATATATCATTTTTCTCCATACAGATAGTTCCTCTAAATCTTTAATGTGAAGAAAACTACATCTAGCTCTAAGTCGTGCATAGGGCAGTTTCTTTCATGAGTTTTGAGTTGTCTCGAGGCGTAAGCTACCACTATACCCTATTGCATGAGAACACAACCAAACTCATTTAAAGAGGTATCACTGAAAGTCATATAATCCTTAACCGGCTCGAGTTGTGTTAAAACTAGGGCTTTTGTCAGGTAAGTCTTCAACTGTTCAAAGCTTTGTTGTCTTTTCTCATTTTACTCAAACAGAACTCCTTTCTGTAACAACTTGGTCATAGGTGTCGCTATGATAGAAAATCCATTGACGAAATATCAGTAACATCCGGTAAACCCAAAGAAATTATGAACTTCTGTGATGTTCCTAGGTGGTTTCTACTCCACCACAACCCGAACCTTTTGCGAGTCGACACAAATCCCATTTGCCGTTCAATGTAGCCCCAAAACGTAACTTTAGAAAGCCAAAACTCGTACTTGCTAAACTAGGCAAAAAGCTGCCTTTCCCTCAAGGTCTGAAGGACAATGCGAAGATGATAATTGGGCTTATCCTCTAAGCATGAATAAACCATAATGTCATTAATGAAGACCACCACAAACTGATCTAGATAAGGTTGGAAAATTAAATTCATCAAGTCTATGAAAGCTGTAGGTGTATTTGGTAAGCCCAAACGACATTACCAAGAACTCATAGTGTCCATATCGCGTCATGAAGGTGATTTTCTAAATATTCTCTTCTACTACCTTTAAGTGGTAGTAACCCGATCTCAAGTCGATCTTTAAAAAAATACAAGAACCACTCAACTATTTAAATAAGTCATCTATCCTTGGTAGGGTATAACGGTTCTTCACTGTTCCATTGTTGAGCTGACGATAATTAAAAGACATCCTCATTGACCATTTTTCTTCTTACGAACAAGACCGGTGCACCCTAAGGTGAGGTCGATTGAACTCTATTTCCAACAACTCTTGAATTTGATTCTTTAATTCTCTCAATTTTGTTGGTACCACACGATATGATGCAATAGACACTGGTGTCATGCCAAGCATTATGTCTATGCAAAACTCTAGCTCACGATCTAGAGATAATCCATGTAACTCTTCTGAAAAGACATCAATAAATTCTCAAATGGTTTGAAAGTTTTCAAGCGTTAGACTCTCAACACTTGTGTCAACCACATGAGCCAAGAAGGCCTCGTAACCTTATTGTATTATTCTTTGGCCGCCAAGGTCGACACTATATTGGAAATGTAAGGATTCTTCTCACCCTGCACCACAACTTAGCTGCATCTAAACTATGAAGCTTAAGGCTCTTTACTCTACAACCCAAATGTGCATCATGCTCAAACAACCAATCTATTCATAGGATAGCATCAAACTCTTGAAATGACAACACCATTAGGTTATCTAGAAAGATTGAACTTTAAACCTCAATCGAACACTTCTTATACAACTTATCCACCAAAACAACATACCCTAGGGAACTAGTCACACAGACTCCTATCTCGAGGTCTTCAGCAGGAATACTGCACTACTGAGATATCTTACTACGAATGTAAGAATGGGTAAACCCCAAAAATACAAGAGTAACAATATGAACAAAAACCAAGGTAAATGTACTTGAGATGACATCGGTAGCCTCGCAGTCCTCTTGAGCCTTGACTACATATTGTCTTGTTGGTGCTCTCGTAGTCGACTAGAAAGTGCCCCTACTCTGGTGCCCCGATACGTGGCAAGCTCCTCTTCTAGCGAAGCCTCGCCCCCTCTGAGCTGTGAAGGAAGTCCTTTAATTTTAAACTGGGGTGACATCCATGGCCTCATGACAGTCTCTTAGAAAGTGGTCGGGTGATCCATAACCATAGCATACCTTAGCATTCACAAAACACTCTTCATGGTGCCTACGCCCACACTAGGCACAAATTAGTACATGTGATTCTCTAGATAAACCTCCCAAACTCATAGTCAAAGATGAGGAATTAGGCCTCTTACGACCAGCAGACGTTGACCTACGATATGATCTCATAAACTGATTCGATGTTCTCTTCCTTGGTTCCAATTCCTCTATACCTCCTAGAGTGAGACTAGGACTGATTAGAGTAGGAATGACTCCCTCCACTTGAACCTTCATGACCTCCCACACGGCCATAGGTCAGCCTTTGTACTTGCTCAAGGGATTTAGCACTAGTAGTCAAATTAGAAAACACCTTTGGTGGATTGGCTGTCAAGTACATCTAGATATCCTTCCTCAAACCCTTGCGGAACCTTTTGCATCTCATCTTTTCTACAGTAACCAATTATGGGGCATACTTACTCAAATGCAGGAACTCTTGCTCGTACTAAAAAATAGGTCAGTTCTCTTGCACCAAATACGTAAAACGATCTCTCAAGCTATCCATATGAGCTTTCCTCGTGTACTTTTTCTCAAATTCATCAAGGAAGTCATCCCAAGTGGGTCGGTTAGTATACTATCCTAACTATATGATCTCCCACCACTCACAAGCATTATCCTTTAATAGGGAAATATACACTTTAACTTGTCTTCAGGTTCCAGTCCTATTTAACTCAAGATCTAACGGGTATCTCTCAACAACTGGTATGCGTTGATCAGATTATCTTATCCCGACCTAAGGAAATCTATTGCACTATGATGAAGAAGCCTCCTAATCGAGCCATCACGGGGGTAGAAAATGGCCTAGAAATTACTCTCACAATACGATTAAGGGCCCTATGTAGGTGGGTGAAGTAGTTGGCCTTATGTCGCCTCTCATCCTCCAATCTCTCATCGGTCTCAGGGATATAATCTTCTAAACCTAATCTCTGATACCACTAAATATAAAGCTCTAAACCCAACGTCATATTTGGGCCTCAAGCCCAACCTATTCATAAAATTTCGAAACTAGATTTAGCTCAAGATATAAGCAATTCTATAAATCCAACAATGTTTTAGAAATAAGTCGATACAAAATAGTTAAATCTTTTGCATAGGAGCTCCAATTTAAAACAAGGTAATTAAAAGCATTCGACATGGTTAACAAAACAAATAGAGTTACAGACATAAATCAAGGGTCCTATGAGTATATTGCCCGACAAGCCTAAGTATTGTACTCTTTATCACATCGATGAACTAAAGTCCTACTCCGATGAGGCTCATTTGAATGCAACGCAGCCACCTAAAAACCTGTATAAGGAAACAACGATTCCAAATGTTGAGCTCATAAAGCTCAATGGATACACCTCTACTCTACCATGCTTCATGCAAATCATAAACATAAGCAAGTAGCTAAGCAAGATGATATGGCAATTAAGACGATACGTGGTGCAGCACTAGTTGCCTAAACACATGCAAATCACAATATAACAACGATGGGGCACATAAGGCCCAAGTATACCATACCACATCAATATAAGAGCAAGGCCCAAGTCACATAGCATCGAGAACGTACACTCAATGGGTGATCGGGTTATACAACATTGGAATATACACCCTAAGTGAGGCTGGGTCACCTAGCTCGAAACATACACCCGTACTCAAAATCCCTCCTCGAGCACCTTTGAATAAGGCTCGGGTCACATAGCATCTGTAACCTCTATTCGATGATTTGCTTACCATGGTGTTGCATAACGCCTTGGGTATTCATATCCCATTAAACAAGTACTCACTCGGCACACTACGTCAAGCACATAACCACACCATCCTATGGTTGCTAACAATATAAGTCACACAAGGCATTTACCGAGTTCTTAAGATTTATACTCAAGTATAAGGATATTTCTCAGTTTCTTAATTTTACAATTCAATTTAGGCCTTAAGGGGTCTATTAGACAGAGCAATATAATTTTTCATCCTTCTTGGTAAAATCTCACATTTTTGGGCAAATTTCTCAGAGGGTACCGATACCCTCATACGCGTATCAGTACACTCTTTAGGGTACCGATACCCTTCTAAGCATATTGATAATAGGCTTCACACTCATATGGGTTTTGGCTAGTCACCCTGTATCGATATACGAGACCGTGTACTGATACCCTAATTGTACTGATAAACTCTCAAATGTACCGATACCTATTTTGGCTACTAGAAATTGATGGTACAGGGATGATATAGATACACTCACACGTGTACCGATACCTCTCATAAACACTGCTTAAATTGCTACAAAAATAATAAGGTATCGATATTAGTTCATATTATATCAGTATAAGAGCTCATAATTCGAATTTTAGAGCTTGAAATTCATCCCAACACTCCCCCGGTCATTATAGAAAGGCCCTAAAATGAACTTATAGGTTATGACATATGTTTTAAGTGGATTTCTACTATTTATACACCATTTTAACATCAAATTTGGGTTTCACCATTAACACCCATAACCAAGTATTTAAGCACCCAATCATCAACAAGCATACAAAACCTTACATTTAGGATATAGAAGAAACAAAGGGAGTTGGAAGTGTACTAACCTCACTCCCAAAGCTGAGAAAGAAGCTCATAGCCCAACCTCAAGCTTTCCTCCTCTATTGAGCCTTGAAAGCTTCTTCCACTTCTTTCACTATAAGAAGATGTTGCAAAATGGGTTATAATATTTTTAGAAGGTTAAGAGATATAAAAAGAATAACTCTACAACAGAAAATAAAGTTAAATCCTCTCATCGTCGCTCTTTCTTTACAACCCCTACCAAATACTCATATCCTTCAACCTTTATTAAAACCTTTATTTCATACCTTGATTCGTTGACTGTTGGGTGAAGATCACAAAACTCTTAGCAACCAATTCGAAAAATACACTAAAAAAGACAAAGATCCAACCTTTACATGAAGGTGGAAGCTAAGAGATGAGAATGGAAGAGAGAAAGACAAATGAGACAAAATGTGAGATCATCCCTCTTACTTTAGCAGAGAAAATTAAAAAGGCTATTTTTTCCCTTTTAAAACAAAACAATTACCTTTCTACCCTATTTTTATCTTCCTAACCCATCTCCAAACCTTAAGCCCAAGCCCAAGCATCAAAAAGCAAACCTACAAGGCTCTTATAGGTAATCTAAAACCCAAACTTCAGCCCAATAACCAAGCCTAAGTCTCGAGTTAAACTGACCCATGAATTTTAAAATCTGAGTTATTACGCAGAATCTACTGGCCATATGAGGCATTTACCATCTTTATCAATAATGAGTCTAGAGGGCTCACAAAGGAGTACTGGCACACCAGTTTATGATCAGTGTAGGTGTAAGCATAGAGGTGAGTGTTGGGGGACATCTAGAATTTACTTTGGTTGTGGATCACTGAATCATTATGTAAGGGATTATTCGATAGCTACTGACACTACTCCAGTTTAGACTCAGATGACCTCTTACCCAGCTTAGAGAGGCTGATGCTTTGCTAGAGGAAGAGCGAGCCACATGTTTGGACTTTACAGTGGGGGGTACTTTCTAGTCTACCACGAGAGTACTGGCAAGACAGTATACAGTCAAGGCTTAGAAGGACTGTGAGGCTATTAATGTTATCTCAGGTACGTTTACCTTGTTTTTAGTCTCTATTATTGCTCTTTTGGATTCCAGGTCTGCTCATTCCTACATCCGTAGTGGAATATCTCAATAGTGAGGTATTCATGTTGAGGATCTTAAGATAGGAGCCTGTGTGACTAGTCTTTTAAGGTATAATGTGTTAGTAGATAAGGTGTATCGGAGGTATCCAATTGAGGTTTAAGGTTCAATATTTTTGGCCGACTTGATGGTGTTACCATTCTAAGAGTTTGATTCCATCTTGCATATAGATTGGTTGTTTGAGCATGATGCGTATTTTGGTTGTAGAGCGAAGAGCCTCAAGCTTCATAGTTTGGATAGGGCCAAGTTGGTAGTGAGGGTGAGAGGAATCATTGCCTTTCCAATATAGTGTCGAGTTTGGCAGAACAAAAAATGATCCAACAAGGTTGTGAGGCCTTTTTAGCTCACATAGTTGATTCATGGGTTGAGAGTTTGATGCTTTAGAGCCTTTGGACTATTAGAGAGCTTACTGATTCATGGGTTAAATTGACATGATGCCAGGTATGACACTAGTTTCTATTGCTCCATATCGTATAGTACCTACAGAGTTGAGAGAGTTAAAGAATTAGATTCAATAGTTGTTGGAAAGAGGATTCATTCGAGCAAGCATATTACCTTGGGGTGCACCCGTCTTGTTTGTCAAGAAGAATGATAGTTCAATGAGGATGTGCATTGACTATCGCCAGCTCAATAAGGTAACGGTGAAAAACTATTATCCCCTCTCAATGATAGATGACATGTTTGACCAGTTAAGAGGTGCCCGCGTATTTTTAAAGATCGGCTTGCGGTTGGGTTACTACCAGTTAAAGGTAGTAGAAGATGATGTTCAAAAAATTGCTTTCAGGATGCGGTATGGGCATTATGAGTTCTTGGTAATTCCCTTTGGGCTTACCATTGCACATGCAGCTTTTATAGACCTGATGAACTGGATATTTCAGCCCTACCTTAATTAGTTTGTAGTGGTATTCATTGATGGTATTTTGGTCTGTTCGAGCTCGGAGGAGGGGTACACCTATCATCTTTGTGTTGCCCTTCAGACCTTAAGGGAAAGATAACTTTTTGCCAATTTCTGCAAGTGTGAATTTTGGCTTTTTGATTTGATTTTTTGGGGTCACATTATTGCGACAGATTAGATTTGTATAGATTTGCAAAAGATTCAGGAAGTGCTAGTGTGAAAACCACCTAGGAATATCGTAGAAGTCCGTAGTTTTATTGGGTTGCTAGATATTACCACTATCTTGTCAACGAATTTTCTATCATAAAGACACATATAACCAAGTTGTTACAAAAATGAGTTTTGTTTGAGTAGAACGAGAAAAGACAACAAAGCTTTGAGCAATTAAAGGCTTACCTTACGGAGGCTCTAGTTTTGATGCAACCTAAACTGGAAAAAGATTATGTTGTGTTTAGTGATGCTTTATTGAATGGGCTCGGTTGTATTCTCATGCAATAGGGTAAGGTGGTCTCTTATGCCTAGAGATAGCTCAAGTCTCATGAACAGAATTACCTTACACATAATTTGGAGCTTGTAGCGGTTATTTTTGCATTGAAGATTTTGAGGCACTATCTATATAGGGAAAAGTGATATATCTACATGGTACATAAGAGTTTAAAGTATTTACTTACCCAGAAAGAGTTAAACTTGAGGTAAATATGATGGATTGAGTTTTTAAAGGACTATGATTGCATCACAGAATATCACCCCGGTAAAGCTAATATGGTAGTCGACGTCTTGAGTAGGAACTCTATGTCAGACTTGAGAGCGATGTTTGCTCATTTGAGGATGGCCAAGGATGATGGGTTGTTAGCCGAGCTTCGTCTAGAGTCTACCTTATTGCAAGAGATCAAGAGAATGCAAGTGTTAGACGAAGAGCTTGTGGCCAAGATCAAGATGGTTCAGAGAAAAAAGCATCTAATTTTGAAGTACGAGATGGTAGGATCTTGTATTTCAAGGATCAGTTATGTGTTCCAGCTTTGGGTGATTTACAAGACCATATCTTTCGCGAGGTACATCGAAGTATGTTTATGGTTCATCTAGATAGCAATAAGATGTACCAAGACCTTTGTCTTTTTTATTAGTGGCCTAGTATGCAAAAGGATATATCCGAGTTCGTGACAAGATGCTTAGCTTGTTAGCAAGTTAAGATCGAGCACCGGGTTCCTTCGGGCCTACTTTAGCCCATTCAAATTTCATAATAAAAGTAGAAACATGTGACCATAGATTTTGTGACAAGTTCCATTCAAATTTCATAATAAAAGTAGGATCATGTGACCATAGATTTTGTGACAAGTTTTTCTTTGACTCAGAGAAAGCATGATGCTATTTAGGTATAGATCGTTTGACCAAGTATGCTCATTTTTGCTTGTGCATATAGATTTTATGTTTGGGAGGTTACCGTGGTTGTGCATCCAAGAGATAGTAAGGTTGCATGGAGTGCCATCATCAATTATATCGAATAGAGATCCCCAGTTTACGGCAAGGTTATGGAAGAAGATACATGAGGCTTTGGATACCAAGTTGTATTTCAGCACAGCTTTTTACCCCCAGACCGATGGTCAGTCTGAGCGAGTTATCCAGATCTTGGAAGATATGATTTGGTGTTGTATTATTAACTTTAAAAAGAGTTAGGAACAGCAGCTACCGCTTTTTGAGTTTGCCTACAACAATAGCTTCCAATCGAGCGTCAAGATGGCTCATTTTAAAGCCTTGTATAGACGTAAGTGTAAGACACCCCTGTGTTAGACTGAGCTTGATGAGAAAATGATTGTGGTGTCAAAATTGATTAAAAAGAGAGGAAAAGGTTCAGATAATCAAGGAAATATTACAGGTAGCATTTGATCGTCAGAAAGCTTTTGTGAACCAAAAGCGTAAGCACATAGAGAATGATATCAGTGACAAGATATTTCTTAAGGTGTCACCGTGGAAAAGAGTGATCTGCTTTGGGCGGAAGACAAGTTAAGTTAGAGGTTTATCGGTCTATAGGAGATTCTTGAGAGGGTTGGGCTCGTGGCTTACCGGTTAGCCTTGCCTCCGGAGATGGAACACATCTACAACGTGTTCCATGTGGTTATATTGAGACAATACCATTCTGATCCTTCACATGTTATCTGTCTTGAGAAGATTGAGATCAACTCTGACTTGACATATAAGGAGAAACCATTAAGGCTATTGGACAAAGGAATCAAGAAATTGTACAATAAGTGTATACCTCTAGTAAAGATGTTGTGGAGGAACACGAAGTCAAGGAGACTACGTCAGAAGTTGAGGAGAACATAAAGTTGTTCTATTCGTATATTTTTTATCAGGTAAATTTTAAGGATGAAATTTTCTTTAAGGATGGGAGATTTGTAATGACCTAAATTTTAGAATCCGAGGGTCAATTTAACCCGAGCCGTGGGCCTCATGAGTTTAGACCAAGAGTTAGGCTTTTGAGAGCCTTTATGGGTTTGCTTGTTGTTTATGGGTTTGATGTTTTGGGAATGTGAGTCTGTAGGAGTTTGGTGAAGGGTAAAAGGGTAAAGTTACACATTTTTGAAGAATAAAAGGGGTTTTATTTTCCTTATAAAAAGCAAGGGTGATGAGCACACCTTGTCTTTTTCTTTCTCACATCCCTTATTACTCATCTCTCTTCCCCAAGAACCCAAAGCAAAAGTTTAAAACTTTGTAGTTTTGAACTGGATTCTTGGATTTTGTCTTAAGGGGGTTGTAACCAGCGTCAAAGGATCTATCTATCAAGGTAAAAATGGTTGGTTTTGGTGGAGGTTAGAAATAGGTGTTTTGTGGGGGTTGAAGAGGAAGAATGGAAATGAGGGATTTGACTCCATTTCTTATTTTAAAATTCTTCCTTTTTATATGTTGAGATTCCATCAATGTTGTAACTTGATTTACAACATTTTCTTGTAGTTAAAGAAGTTGGGAATTCTTCCAATGAGCAAGGGAAGAAGAAAGCTTGAAGCTTAGGCTAGAAGCTTCAATCTCAATTGTATGAGTAAGGTTAGTACACTACTAACTCCCTTGTGTTCCTAGAAATCATCAATTTGATTGTTGTGTTGCATTATTGGTATTTTTTATTGTTTGAAAGCTTGAGACCTTTTTAATGTCTTAATATGGAATTGGTGTTAAAATGATGTAAAAATGGTAGGAAACCACTTAAACCGCTTTCATAACTTATAGGTTCATTTTGGGGTCTTGCCTTTGGGTTTTAGAGGCTTGAGAAGAGATATACGAGCTCTAGAATTTAAATTCTGGGCTTGTGTATTGATACGAGATAAACCAATATCGATACCCTTTGCTTTGAGTGGCTAACTCAGGCAAAATTTGAAGGGCGTATCGGTACAGACATAGGTTTTATCGATACCCCCTATTTTACAAGAATTTTAGTAGCAAAAGGGTATTGGTACGCTTGGAAGTGTATCGGTACAAAAAGATTATCAAACACAGCCTCGTGTATCAGTATTGGTTGTTGTATAGACCCCTACGTGTGTGAAACTGTGCATCAGTACGCTTGGTTCGGTATCAGTACCTTGGTAGGTGTATCAGTACTCGTTGGAGGGTATCGATACACTATAGGCAATTCGC
Source organism: Hibiscus mutabilis (assembly GCA_019671005.1). Taxonomy (NCBI): domain Eukaryota; kingdom Viridiplantae; phylum Streptophyta; class Magnoliopsida; order Malvales; family Malvaceae; genus Hibiscus; species Hibiscus mutabilis. Next base: position 11,104,411 of record CM033720.1, read on the forward strand.
TCAGAAATTATATTTTGAGTTTAGGGGACCTATAATTCGAGGACTAAGGCCCATTGGTCTTCTAATATGGTAAAATGAATAGTAAAACTAAGAAAATAAGGATTAAACTTTATATACGAGCATAATGAGTAATAACTTGGTAAATATTAGGTGACTTGTTTGTAATAGCAACCATTGGGATCATTAGTGGATCGTGTGTTGTTACGTGCCAAGTAAGGGCACTTGTAGGGTTGGGTTACTTTGATTGATGGGATCCGGATTCCTAGTGAGAGTGTTGCAACACCAAGAGATAAGCTTTCGGATGTACGTTCTCGAGGCTATGCGACATCGGACCTCATTCGATTATACTTGATGAGAGATTCGGAGTATGACTATACGTTCTCTAGGCTTTGTGACATCGGGCCTCACTTTGAGTTTACATTTTTAAGGCTATGTGACACTAAGCCTCACTCCAAGTTTGTTGGTATGATGCATAGGTACTATAGGAGTAATGCATCCCTTGTTGTTTGCTACGTGTTTAGGCAGCTATAGATAGCACCCATATTATTATGTTGTCATGATATCTTCTTTAGCTACATGCCCTTATTTGTGATTTGCATGAATCATGGTTGAGTGAAAGTGTATCCACTAAGCTTCGTTAGCTCAACGTTCGGAATTGTTGTTTCTGTTTGCATGTCAGTAGGTTGACACGCATCGTTGAGGCACCATCGGAATAGGACTTCAGCATCGACTTGTTCCTGGTACAATACTTAGATTATTTGGGCTATGTATTCGTAGGACCCTATGATTGTATTGTAACTCATATTTTAGATTTTAACCTAAGTGTCGAATGCTTTTAACTATGTATTTAAAATGGAGTTCCTCATGTAACGTTTTAACTATTATTCTACTTTGAAATATTTGAACTTAATGGGTTTTTATGAAATGGAAGTGGTTTGGGTTAAAATAGGTTGGAAATTTTATGATTATGGTTTAGGCTTGAGGCCCAAATGTGACATCCGGATCGAGGGTGTTACAAAATTGAAGAATCAGTTAAGATTCGAAGCCATGGCCAAAGCTTTGAAGAAAAAAGAAAGGGGATAGTTAGGGTTTATGGTTGAGGATGGTTGAGGAAGAAAGAGATGGTTGAAGAAGTGGTAAATTATTGTTTGTTTTTATTAATTTTATTTTTTTAAAATATAATTTTAGAAATTTAAAAAGATGACATGTGTCAGGTACCAGTAAAAATTAACGTCCGTCACGGTGAGACACCTATTTGGATAACGGAAAAAAAGTTAGGCGCCTATTTGGCCCGAAATTTAGTTTCGGCACCTATATGGAAAAAAAGGGCATAGTTTAGGCACTTATTTGACGGTTAAGCCTATAAAAAAACCATACCAAAAAATAGAAAAACGTGTCAGAAGACATACAAAAGATGTGTCACCAAGACAGACGAAAGCAAAATATTTTATGCAGAAAGAAAGAAATCAAAACATAAATTACATTTATTTAGATATAAATCAAAAGAAAATAAGCAAAAAGAGAAAAACTATTTGTAGAAAGAAAGAAGATTCTTTATTTTTTCACATTTGTGTTCGAGACTAATTGCAGCAATGCCGTTCATTGGATCCTTAATCCCAATCTTGCACCTACAGGGTTTAAAGGACTTTTTGAAGTTTGTTCCTCAGCCTGCGGAGGATTGGAGGAACTGTTATTCTTATCGGTAGGAGAGAAAATTGTGAAGCGGATAGGTTGGCTAAGAAGGGTATTCACCGCCGGACAGATTTGATCCATTCATCGGATTGATCGTTTTCGACTTCGATTTTAAGTAATTGGGCGCAAACCTGGAGATGGAAACTAAAGCATGTGTGTCGGTTTTCTTAATGTTGTTGTAATGTAGACTATGGTTGTGCTAGTGACGTTTTTCTACTTTGTTTAGCTGTTGCCGCGACATAGAGTGGTATATTCTTTTTCCTCCACCTAAGTTTAGAGAATTTTTTTTAATGAAGCTCAGATCTTTGTCGAAACTGTATGTTTTTCCATCAATAACATACAGCTTTCCTTTTCAAAAAAATGAATAATAATAATTTTAAAACATCTGAAGTCTAAATTGATATTTAATGTTAAACCTTATAAATAAATTGACAAATGGCCTTATCATACAAAAAAATCCTCAAACAACGGAACAAGCTCTAAATTGATCTCCAAATATAAAAACAATTCAATTGAATTCCCCAAATTAAAATTTTATTTCAATTAAACCAATCCGTTAGTGATTGACAATAAATGTCAAATTGAATTTGACATAATTTGGATCAATAAAGATTTATAATAACATCAAATTCTAGCTAGCATCTAGCACCAACGTTGATATTAAAACAATATAAGAATCTAACTGATATTTTGAGAAATTAATTATATATTTTTTAAAAAATAAAATAAATATAACTTGTAATTAAAGACGTTTGATATAATTAATTGAAAGAGTTGTGGACTAGGTGCCTCTGCCGTGTAGACCATCCAACCAAAGCGGATGGACGTCTTTGCTTTCCCAACATGACCAAATTGAGCATAGCCTAACAACAATCATTAATTATTGGATTTCTTTGGTAAATATCTTTAAATTGCAAGTTGGGATATTTAAAAGACAACCTTTTGATTCTGAGCAGTTCAAGCAAGTGTGGGTATTGTTGCCATTTTAGTTACGCCAAACCCATAAAAGTCAAGGTTCTGAGGCTATAAACTCAACTACGTATCAACTTGTTTTAATTGAAAGAGTAGGTGCGGCCAAGGATGGACCGAGGAAGTGTTGGGCGACAGTGTTCAATAATTAAAAGAGACAACTCAAATGGTTGTCTGACCAGTTCAAGTTCAAGCAAGTGTGGGTATTGTTGCCATTTTGATTACGCTAAACCCATAAAAGTCAATCTTTTGAGGCTATAAACTAAACTACGTATCAACTTGTTTTGATTCTAAGGTCTACAAAGTTGAAACCTAAAGTAGACTAGTAGTATATTGGAAATAAAGAAAGAGTAGGTGCGGCCAGGGATGGACCGAGGGAATATTAAGGGCAATCGTATACTAAAAGCTTCAAATTCTTATATATTTTAAAATTTTTGTTTTATATTTTATATTGATGATTTAATTTCGCACTCTTAATTTTTTTTTAAAATCTTATACAATTTTTCTAAATATAAAAATATACTCTCTAACATAAAATATTATATTCGTGCTTGAATGCGGCTCTAACAATCTAAATTGCAAGCAATTTGTCATGGACCGCAAGCCCATGACCGAGACAAGTGCATTGAAGGCAGCTCAAGTCCATCTTTGCCATGTATTGGGCCCGCTGTAACGCCCCGGTTTTGGGCCTAGCGTTTTTGAAGTTTGTTAGATGGCCTGGTGGACCGAGTTAGAGATTCGAGTCAGATTCAGGACCGTATATTTTTTGGTGAGATAAAAATATGGAAAATGGTTAAAAATCATGTTTTAATATATGATTAATATTGGTGGAATCAGTTTTGGAAAATGAGATTTGGAGGTATGACATTTCGGGTAGTGACCAAAATGCAATTTTTGAAAACTATTTTTAAAGTGACTAAAATGAAAAGAGTCAAATTCTTACAATCCTTAAGGAGCTATTTTACCAAGTTTTTGCTGGTGATTTCTTCCTTCAATTAAATCATTTTGACATGTGTTTTAAAAGTTAATTAAAAGGGGTTTTAGATATTAAAGTTAGATATTTGCTTTTAAACAAATTTGACGTAACTTTTCTCTCAACTTTTCTCTCTACTTCTTTTCTACCAAACACTCAAGTTTTCATCAAAAACCAGAGGTGAGGGATCCTTTTTACTTAGATTCTTGATCTACAATTGATTATTTGACTTTGATTTACAAAACCTTATTGAAATCTTGTGTTTTCCTAACTTTAAACAAGCCAATTGAGGGAGAAATCACACAATAGGGGTAAGTTCTGCGATCTCCTCTATTGAATGGTTATTTATTGATATTCCTAAGTATTTGATCCTTGATTTATTGTTTATAATCTGATTTTGTGTTTTTATATTGAATTAGTTGATTTAATTAGGTAAAATTGATGAAATAGCAAAAGATCCGAATTGGATCTGTTTTCCAGTGATGTAGATTGATTTTAAACATATATGGATGTATAATAATGTTGATAAGTCGTTTTTAACAATGGAATCCCGAAACTCTTGAATCTCTAATTGTTTAGGTTGTTAGAATTGTGTTTTTGTGGAGTTGTGGTGGCTGTTTGGTTGCTGGAGGTGTTAGGTTGTTTTGATTATGTTTTAGATGTTATTTAATGATAAAAGTGGTGTTAGGTTGATAGGTTATGGCTGGGTTGTGTTTGGAAAGGATTAGATGGTGTTTTTGGTTGTTGTGATTGGGTAATTGTGAGGTGAATGTGTGAATTCGTGAGGATTTGTTGTTGCAGTGTTTTAAATGCATGGAGATACATTAATCCTTTGTTGTAATGTGGTTAAAACAAGGGAGATGGATCCAGAAGTGGTCGAGGAAGATTTGGAGGCTTCGGACGCTTGTTTTCGCGTCGGTAAATCGAGGTTTCGCATATCGGTGAGTGAAAACGTGGTTTAAAGCATTTTGATGTTTTGGGAACAGAGTTTTGGGAGTTAAGGTAGTGCTTGAAACGCTTACCTAGACTCGGAAGTAAGTATAAAGTGGTTTTCTCTCTAGGTCGTGCTAGTTTGAAATGGTTTTATGCACTTGTTTTAATTTTCATGTTACCTACTGTTTAAGCATGTTTTAAAGTATTTGATATACTGTTTTTAAGCATAAAATGCTAAAGGATGCACATGGTAAGTGACCCTTGTAAGTATGTGGTTTATACTTGTGTTTAAAGCATGTGATGTTGCTTTGGAAAAATGGTTTGGTGAATGCTTGTTAAAACGGTGAGGTAGATGGAAAATGGTTAATTATATTGGCAAGTGATATGGTTTTGAAATTTTTATTGGATATAATTGGTCGGCCATAGGATTGAGTGCACTGTAAATAAGTCACCTTGGATGTTGAGGGGTTTATATGGTGTACCGAATACTCCATCCAAGTACCCTAACGGTTGAGGGGCTATACGGTACCAAAAACTCTCGTTAGTGGGTTAAGCATTTAACCGATGAGAGGGATTGGTATCTCTGTGGGTTGAGAGTATACCCGGTTGTTATTGTACCGCGATTGTGATTGTATCGTTATTCTAGTTGAGATGGCTTTAAGTGTTGGGTTAACACTTGTTGAATCCGTGTATCTGATGAACTCTTTTGTTAATGGACTTGTTTAATGATCACTTGTAAGCCAATATAATTGTTAATGTTTCATTGAAAGGTTTATGTTGTATAATGTGATTTATACATGTTTACTCTTTAAGCTTTGCATATGGTTGTTATGCATGGGAAGGCTTAAATTGAGGTTAACAATGGGATTTGCTGTTGGTTAATGATACATATTGCATATGGTTTAATATGTTGATTTTGAATGTGTTAAAGTGCATGGTTTTAAAGGCATGATGTTTTATATGATGATAAATATGGTTTGAAATGGGAATTTCACAGTGTTGATGGAAAATGATTTTAAATGCATTGATGGTGTGTTTTTGAGCATTCCTCACTAAGCCTAGTGTGCTTACGCCCCCATTGTCCATCAATGCAGAGAACTAAAGGTTTAGGAGGCAAATGGAAGCAAGGGATATCAACAAAACTTGGTAATCAAAGTATGTTTTTGGAATTAGACTATAAGTAATAAGGGCAATGGGGTTTTCGTTGATATTTCGGGAGATGGTTGTTAAACTCTCTATTCGAGCAAGTTTGTTTAGTTGCTCTTGAATTGTAAATGGCCATTATAACGTGTTTTGGCAATGGTTTGAAGTTTCATGTGTTGCTTGATTGGTTTCTAGGAAACATGCCTATAGATTTCCATTTGATGCAAGATGTCATGAATCGATGTTGAATCTGTGATGCTTTGATGTGGTTCGATCCTTGAATATGTTGGATATATGTTTGAAGCATGTTTAAGTGTTTCGGAATTCATAAATGGATGAAAAAACAGTTAAATTTTCATTCCAGGCCCAGAGGTTTCGAAACCTGGCCCCTGGTTTCGAAGTATGTAGGCCAAATTTGGCTATGGGGTGCGATACACGGAAAGTCGTACCGGTACGCGTTTTAAGTTCTGGAGGCCTGGTTTCGAACAGGTTTCGAAACCTCCAATATAATTTGGCCCCGTGTCGGTCCAAAAAAACGTGTACCGAAACCAAGGACCGTTATTTCAGTTATATGTTCGATTCAAGCTTTGAAATCTTACAGTTTGGTCCCTAGATGTTGTGCATGCAATTGAATGAGTTCGGATTGTTGTTTTAAGCTGAAATTTGACATGTATGCATGAAACATGACTAATTGAATATTGGTAAATCAAATTTTAGGTAAGTCCTTATATTTTGCAGATTTACAATTTGGTCCCTAAATGTTTGAATGATAAATTGAGGGTGTTGTGGTGGTCTAATTGCAATGAAATTTCATGAGCTTGCATGAAATGAAATTAATTGTGGATTGGTAAACTTAATTTGTTAATGGAACCCTTAATTTATGGAAATTACATTTTGGTCCCTATTTTGTAATAGTGTTTAATTGGATGTCAATTCGATGCCCGATTGAGTTGGGTTTTCACTTATGATCAGTATCTACATGTATGTTAATAATTATACCTCTAGATTAGATAAAATAAAAAATGGTCATGTTTTGAGTTTCATCTTCACGGTTTACCTTGGTAAACCTAATATAGCTTGTCGGTTCGGTCTTACGACTAGGCTAGGTCGAGGGGGTTATATTTGGTGGTATCATATCCAGGTTTGTAAAAGGTTAGGATGTTGTATTTGGTCGTTTACTATTGCTTGTCATGCACAGTGCTTGTCTGTTATGTTCGGTGATATTTGGAAGATTGATATGATTATTGTGATGTTGCTATGAACTATAATCTGATATTGATATGCACGGTGGTTGAAATATGCATGCTGAGTGTTTATGTTATGTTGGGGGAAATTTGGGAAAACCCATTGCCTTATTATTATAGTCAGAAATGTATTGTTTTGAAATAAAAGTCTTAGATCCTTGCTTGAAGCTGGCCTGATTCAATTTTGTTTTGAAATGATTATCATGCCTTAGAAAATGTGTTATGTTATAACCGAGAGGAGAAATGAGATCTAGCGAGATGTTTTTGCCTTTGGGCAGTGAGTTGAGAAAAGAGTTATGTTTCCTGAGGGTTTGACACCTCGAAGTATGTACCATCTATGCCGGTTGAGCCAGAGTTGGGTGATCTGATGCCTTATTATAGGTGATGTTTTGAGCTTGGAAGTTGTTGTTGCTGGAGTACGTGTGTTTGCACCAGCCGTTGGGCAAACGAGGTTGCTGTTGGAATATCCCTACTTTGGGAAGAGTTGAGTATCGTGGGTTGTCACCCGAGGCATCCGAGACATGGATGGCTAGTGTTGTTCATGTTTTGGATCAAATGGGGTGTATTGGCACCCGTAAGTTAGGATGTGTTGAATCCCTGTTGCAAGGTGATGTTTTTAGTTGGTGAACAACTGTATCTATGGGTGTGGAACCCAATGATATGGACTGAGAGTTTTTCCATGTTGTTTTTAAGAAGAAGTATATCGGGTTTAGATACTTGGATGAAAAGAGATGAGAGTTCATGGTTGGGATCAGGGTCACATGTATGTGGTCGAGTTAGGATACAGATTGTTCGATTAGGCCGATATGTCCGGTTGGGTCGTTGTGACCGAATCCGATGTGAGTTGGTACAGGATGTTAGGGTGTACATGTTGGCTTTCGATTACACCATTTTGACGAATAGGTACACGGGCGAAGTACATTTAGCAGAACCTGGGTTTATCAGTTTCATGTGGGAGGTTCTGGCTCTGGCAAGAGAGTTGCGAAATCTAGTTTTGGTTGTGTTCAGTTAAAAGGAATTATGATAAAAGATATCGCCATGAGTTAAGGCGAGGTGATGATGGTGTTGGGTGAGGACTGCGGGGTTAGAGTATCCAGACTAAAATAGTATTTAATACACATTGAGTGTGTGATCTCATGAGGCATGATTATCTGTATTTGTTATGTGGAGTGTAAACTCTTGTGCTTGACGTTGATAACGTTTATTGGATATGTGGTTTGAACGATTATCTCGTAAGCGTTGGTTGCGGGAATACATGTGGCTAGTTCTTCCGGTGAGACAGTTGTTGCGAGAATGATGTTTGGAAATGATCATCGATGCTTTAAGATCTTGAGGTTACGGTTGTTTTGTTGAAGTTGCCACTCTACAATTTTTGATGTAATCTTGGGTTTGGATAAGTGGTTGAATCACAGAGCAGTGGTTGATTTTGAATTCTAACGAGTTACCTTAAAACTTGCTGATAGTTACGAGGTTGTAATCACGAGCGAGAATGTTAAATTCTTGTCTAATGCTATTTTGGCAATGGAAGCCAGTTGTTTGATGGATTTTGGTTGCAAGGAATCCCTAGCCTATGTTATGAATCCAGGGTCATAGAAAGTGCGAGCTCAGGATAGCCGTGCGGTATGTGATTTTCTGAGTGTTTTCGAGAGAATGACCGGGTTTGCCACTAGATTGGGAGGTTGAGTTTGGCATTGAGTTGTATGAAAACACAGCTCTAGTGTCTATTGCTCTTTGTGCATGGCTCGAGGGAGTTGAAGAGGTTAAAGACGCAACTTCAGGAGTTGCGATATAAAGGGTTTATCAGGCTTAGTGTTTCGTCGCGGGGTTGCGCTGGTGTCATTGTGAAAAAGATGATAGCATGATGCGAATGTGCTTGGGTTCTAGGTAGCTGAACAAGTTGATGTTTTGTTTATTAGTTCGGGGGTGTTTCAATAGTTGTAAGTATGAGCTGAGGCCCGGGTGGTATTTGTGTAGGTAAAGGATGTGGTTGTGTTTAGATTTGCCTTTGGTAAAGGGGACGGCGATGTGAGTTCTTGGTGATGCCGTTTGGTTTGATCGATGCATAGGTTGCGTTCATAGTTTTGTTGAATCGAGTAGTCTGAGTTTTGTTGCTAAGAATTCTGGTTTTGAGGATGTTATTAGTAAGTGTAAACGGATAAACATGCACATTGCAAAAACACTGACATGTATATATAAATATGTCAGTACATGCATACATTCGGGCATAACATTAGAGGTTTTGCATACATACACATAGACATCTATGAGGGCATATAAGTGATCACGCATACATATGTTCACACTTACGGGTGACTAATCAGAAATCAATAGTGTGATGGTATAAGTAAGGTAGCGTATGAAGGTGGTTTTGGTGTTATGGTTCTTGGGAGTTTGGCAAGTGCCAGTTTTTGAGCGACCAAAGTTAGAGTTGGCAGATTATGGGTTTGCTAGATCCAGTTCTTAGCATCGAGGTTTGTTAAGGCTGTAGTGTTGCAAGTGAAGTTGTGGCTTATGCATCTAGATAGTTAAAGGTGCACGAGCACTTTTATCCTACGCATAATGTGAAGCTTGCCACGTTCTTGGTTGTTTAAATGTTTTAGAGACATCAATTCTATGATGAGGAGTGTGTTGTGTACACGGATCGCGCGTGGTAAAAAATGAAAAGATTGAAGTTTTGAGTTTTTGATAACTTGGATGATTGGAGTTGTTTAGGAGTTATAGTTTGGTGATTGAATATCGTTCGAGCTAAGCTTATAACTGATGCTTAGGTTGTGAGAGTTACGGTGAAGTTGCGGATATTGTTTACGCGGTTGGGTGTGATGCCTAATGGAGACCTGATGTCAAGGTAATGGTGTGATTATGCATCAGTATTATATGTCCAGGTTATTGGGAGGAGGAAATCTGGTGGATTTTCACTTTAAAGGTTATAGGGTGTTGTGTTTTAAAGGTCGGAAGTTGGTGTCCCTTGATGTTGAGTTGAGGTGTAAGGTTTGATGGAGGCACATGCCATTTCTTGCGAAATATATTTCGGTAATGCCAAGATATATCGAGGTTTGAAAAGGGATTGTTGTTGGGTTGGTTTAAAGGGAGATATGAGTGATTTTGTTGTTCGATGCATGGTATGTCAGCGAGTGGAAGCTGAGCATCGTTTTCTTTTGGGTTGTTGTAACCGTTGAGGATACCGAAATAGAAATGGGAAAGAATTACCAGGGATTTTGTATCTGGGTTACCTTTGGCACAGACTGAAAGGATTCCATTTGGGTGGTTGTTGATTGCATTGCGAAGTGTGTGCACTGTCGTGGCTATGCTTGTGATGTATATTTTGGAATATGTGGCAGATTTGTATATTGTTGAGTTAGTGCATTTGCACTGTGTGCCTGAGTTCATAGTTATATATGAAGATCCGTGGGTTACAGTAAGGTTCTGATGGTGTTGCTTGAGCTTAAGTGTATGTACTTCATATCTATCCCAGTTGGATGGTGGGTTAGAGCATGGAATTTAGGTTTTGAAAGATGAGTTAGGTTGTGTATCACAGAGCTTCCAGGAAAGTGTGAAAGGCATATACCTTTTGCAGAGTTTGCTTTAATGGCAGTTGTCAGGAAAGTATGCAGGTGGCACCGTATAGGGCGTTGTGTGGTTGGAGAAGTCGTACGCCCGTGTGTTGGGCTGAAATTAGGAAAAAGTACATTCTCATTTCTGATGTGTGGAAAGGCGCTAGTGAGAAGGTGAAGTTGTTATGTGGCGCTTGAGAGCAGTTTTGGATCGTCAGGAATTCCACGCGAATTTGAGGCGTAGTGATTTAAAGTGTATTGTGATGGTCGGATGATCATGATGGTAACGCTTTGGACAAAGGTGATGCGTTTTGAGGACCGTACAATTTTGTTGAGTGTGTGGGTCCTATTGTTTATTGTTGAGGTTATCTCCTGTGTTGGAGGGGTTTCATGATGTGTTTCATGTGATGATGTTGCGAAGATATCGGTAGGATTCCTTGCATCTTATACTGGTGTAAAGCATTGTGTTGAGATCTGAGTTATCTTGTGTGAAGGACCTGGTGGAGATCCGTGTTGCCAGCGGTTGAGTTCTGGGTCGTATATTGGTTGGCCTTGTTAAGGTGTTGCGGGGACACCACAGTGTTAAGAAGCCGCGTTTGAATGTAAGTCAGATATTTTAGGGGCGATTTCTGCTTTTGTTATCTCCGAGTAAATTTTGAGGACGAAATTTCTTAAGTGGGGGAGAGTTGTAATGCCTCGGTTTTGGGCCTAGCGGTTTTGACGTTTGTTAGACGGTCTGGTGGACTAAGTTAGAGATTCGAGTCAGATTTGGGACCGTATATTTTTTGGTGAGATAAAAATATGGAAAATAGTTAAAAATCATGTTTTAATATATGGATAATATTGGTGGAATCAATTTTCGAAAATGATATTTGGAGCTATGACATTTTGGATAGTGACCAAAATGCAATTTTTGAAAACTGCTTTTAAAGTGACTAAAATGAAAAGGGTCAAATTCTTAGAATCCTTAAGGAGCTATTTTACCAAGTTTTTGCTGGTGATTTATCCCTTCAATTAAATCATTTTAACATGTGTTTTAAAAGTTAATTAAAAGGGGTTTTAGATATTAAAGTTAGTTATTTGTTTTTAAACAAATTTAACGTAACTTTTCTCTCAACTTTTCTCTCCACATCTTTTCTACCAAACACTCAAGTTTTCATCAAAAACAAGAGGTGGGGGATCCTTTTTACTTAGATTCTTAATCTACAATTGATTATTTGACTTTGATTTACAAAACCTTATTGAAATCTTGTGTTTTCCTAGCTTTAAACAAGCCAATTGAGGGAGAAATCACACAATAGGGGTAAGGTCCGTGATCTCCTCTATTGAATGGTTCTTTATTGATATTCCCAAGTATTTGATCCTTGATTTATGGTTTATAATCTGATTTTGTGTTTTTATATTGAATTAGTTTATTTAATTGGGTAAAATTGATGAAATAGCAAAAGATACGAATTGGATCTATTTTCCAGTGATATAGATTGATTTTAAACATATTGTGGATGTATAATAATGTTGATAAGTTGTTTTTAACAATGGAATCTCGAAACACTTGAATCTCTAATTGTTCAGATTGTTAGAATTGTGTTTTTGTGGAGTTGTGGTCGTTGTTTGGTTGCTAGAGGTGTTAGGTTGTTTTGATTATGTTTTTAGATGTTATTTGATGATAAAAGTGGTGTTAGATTGATAGGTTGTGGCTAGGTTGTGCTTAGAAAGGATTTGATGGTGTTTTCGGTTGTTGTGATTAGGTAATTGTGAGGTGAATGTGTGAATCCGTGAGGATTTGTCGTTGCAGTGTTTTAAATGCATAGAGATGCATTAATCCTCTGTTGTAATGTGGTTAAAATAGGGGAGATGGATCCGGAAGTGATCGGTGAGGCTTTGGAGGCTCGGACGCTTGTTTTCGCATTGGCAAATTGAGGTTTTGCATATCGGTGAGTGAAAACATGGTTTAAAGCGTTTTGATGTTTTGGGAACAGAGTTTTGGGAGTTTAGGTAGAGCTTGAAACGCTTACCTAGACTCGAAAGTAAGTATAAAGTGGTTTTCTCTCTTGATCGTGCTAGTTTGAAATGGTTTTATGCACTTGTTTTAATTTTCATGTTACCTACTATTTAAGCATGTTTTAAAGTATTTGATATACTGCTTTTAAGCATAAAAAGCTGAAGGATGCAGATGGTAAGTGATCCTTGTAAGTATGTGATTTATACTTGTGTTTAAAGCATGTGATGTTGCTTTGGAAAAATGGTTTGGTGAATGCTTGTTAAAGCAATGAGGTAAATGGAAAATGGTTAATTATATTGGCAAGTGATGTTGTTTTAAAATTGTTATCGGATATAATTGGCCGGCCATAGGATTGAGTGCACTGTAAATAAGTCGCCATGGATGTTGAGGGGTTTATACGGTGTACCGAATACTCCATCCAAGTACCCTAACGGTTGAGGGGTTATACGGTACCAAAAACTCTCGTTAGTAGGTTAAGCATCTAACCGATGAGAGGGATTGGTATCCTTGTGGGTTGAGAGTGTACCCGGTTGTTATTGTACTCGGTTGTTATTGTACCGCGATTATGATTGTATCACTATTTCGGTTGAGATGGCTTGAAGTGTTGGGTTAACGCTTGTTGAATCTGTGTATCCAATGAACTCTTTTGTTAATGGACTTGTTTAATGATCACTTGTAAGCCAATATAATTGTTAATGTATCATTGAAAGGTTTATGTTGTATAATATGATTTATACATGTTTACTCTTTAAGCTTTGCATATGGTTGTTATGCATGGGAAGGCTTAAATTGAGGTTAGCAATGGGATTTGATGTTGGTTAATGATACATGTTGCAAATGGTTTAATATGTTGATTTTGAAAATGTTAAAGTGCATGGTTTTAAAGGCATGATGTTTTATATGATGATAAATGTGGTTTGAAATGGGAATTTCATAGTGTTGATGGAAAATGGTTTTAAATGCATTGATGGTGTGTTGTTTTTGAGCACTCCTCACTAAGCCTAGTGTGCTTACGCTCCCGTTGTCCATCAATGCAGAGAACTAAAGGTTTAGGAGGCAAAGGGAAGCAAGGGAAATCAACAAGACTTGGTAATTAAAGTATGTTTTTGGAATTAGACTATAAGTAATAAGGGCAATGGGGTTTTCGTTGATATTTCGGGAGATGGTTGTTAAACTCTCTGTTCGAGCAATTTTGTTTAGTTTCTATTGTATTGTAAGTGGCCATTATAACGTGTTTTGGTGATGGTTTGAAGTTTCATGAGTTGCTTGATTGGTTTCTAGGAAGCATGCCTATAGATTTCCATTTGATGCAAGATGTCATGAATCGATGTTGAATCTGTGATGCTTTGATGTGGTTCGATCCTTGAATATGTTGGATATATGTTTAAAGCATGTTTAAGTGTTTCTGAATTCATAAATGGATGAAAAATAAGTTAAAATTCTCATTCCAGGCCCAGAGGTTTCGAAACCTAGCCCCTGATTTCGAAACCTGTAGGCTAAATTTGGCTATGGGATAGCGTACGCAAGAAGTCGTACCGGTACGCGTTTTAAGTTTTGGAGGCCTGGTTTCGAAACCTGTAGCGGTGGTTTCGAAACCTATAATATAATTTGGCCCCGTATCGATCCGAAAACCCGTGTACAAAAACCAAGGACCATTATTTTAGTTATATGTTCGATTTAAGCTTTGAAATCTTGTAGTTTGATTCTTATATGTTGTGTATGCAATTGAATGAGTTCGGATGGTTTTTTTAATCTGAAATTTGATATGTATGCATGAAAAATGACTAATTGAAGATTGGTAAATCAAATTTTAGGTAAGTCCTTATAATTTGTAGATTTACAATTAATTACCATAGTAAATTATCTTTTATTTAATTAAAGATAATTACCACATTATCTCTTATTTGAAATTCAAATGTTGTAGATAAGATAGAGGCTCTCATATTCACCGTTGATTTGTTGTAATCTAGACCGTTGATTGCAGAGGGCTCTCACTATAAAAAGAGGCTTACCCCCACATCATTTACACACTTCTTTACTTCAGATTGAATACAAGTTAGCATTCACTCTAATTCCTTCCCTTTTACTTTTGCTTTTCATCGTTGTTCTTTTGCTTCCGCATAGTTCTAAGTGATTCTACTTAGAGTTTCAGGGTGACTTAGCCGTGTTTCGACCGAGAAAGCGACTAAGGCTGCACGAGCTTGCTAGCAGCAGTCTAGCCCCGTGACAAGTGACATCAGAGCAAGGATTTGTCGAGATTTTTGTTGACTGAGATGGCACCGAGTGAGAAGAGGGGATCATCGAAAGATGCGATCACATCCATTCAGGGAAAGGTTTCTAAACTTGAGGACTCCATGACAGAGGCCAAGGTGGTGTTGGAACAGTTGGAGTCTGTAGACATTGAGAAGCTGGGTATTTTGGATCTTGAGAAGCTCGAGTCCTTAGAGGGTATCCAGGAAGAGGTACAAGAAGCTCTTAATGGGATGGATGTGAAGATGGCCGAACGAGGCGATGCCTTAGAGGCTGCAGTGGAAGCTCTAAGGAAATGGGTTGAAGAGCTCAAAAAAGGGTTCTAAGTCTGAGATTGTTGATTTGAAGAGGGAAGTAGAACTACTCAAGACTGAGCTGGCCGTGTACAATGATGCATTTGGGAATAGCATGACAACTGTAGCGCCCAAAGTCATGGCTGATATCCCTAAACCAAAAAAGTTCAAGGGGACACGGTCTGCCCAGGATGTGGAGAATTTCTTTTGGGGGATGGACCAATATTTCAGAGCAATGGGCATCGAAGAAAATGCGAAAAGGGTAAGCCTTGTCAGTGTCTACTTAGTTGACGTTGCACTATTGTGGTGGCGACGTAGGTGCAATAATGTAAATCATGGGAAAGCTACCATCGAGACTTGGAAAGAGTTCCGAGATGAGTTTAAACAATAGTTCTACCCATAATATGCCAAAGATGAGGTACGATCAGAGCTGAGGCGTCTCAAGCAAGAAGGGTCAATGTCATTGAGAGACCATGTCCGAAAGTTTGTCGAGCTGAGTTTGCAAGTCCTAAATCTGAGCGAAGAGGACGGATTCTTTACCTTCATGGATGGGTTGAAACCATGGACGAAGAATGAGCTGAGACGACGGGGTGTGATAGAACTCTCAACTACCTTGACAATTGTCGAGTTAATCATTGAGATTGGGGTTAAGAGGCCTGACTCCCCGAAACTAAAACCGAAGTTCAAAGGTAATGGTGAAGACAAGGAGAGGTTATTCACATCAAACAAATATTCGAGTGGCACTGGTAAGTCATCAAATGAGAAGCATGAAGATAAGAAGGACAAGCAATCTATCAAGTGCTTCAATTGCCATAATTATGGGCTTTATGCAAATGAAAGTCCACGGAAAAAGATGTTCTTTGCCATTGTTCAAGATGAGGACGAGCCAGAAGAGGAGTTACTGAGACTTGGCGTGATTGCCAGTGTTAAGACAATCAAACCGAGGGTGGAAAAGACACAAGTAAAGTGTCACCAGTGCAAGGGGCCACAGAGGTCGGATCAGGTCAAGCCGTCTAAGGAGGAGGACAAGCCCGAGAGTAGTGAGGCTGCAAGACTTGGTTCAATGATACTAAATTCTGCCAAAAGTAGAAGGGGTTGATGTTTGTCGACATCAACATTGCGGGACAATCAAGGAGTGCCCTTGTGGACACCGGGGTAACCGATCTATTCATGTCCAAGAAGGCTGTTAAGAAACTTGGTCTTAAAGTTGAAAGGTCAATTAGTAAGATAAAGACTGTGAATACCAAGAAAGTTTCAATTGTTGGGGAAAGTTGAGCTGCAAATTGGTGAATGGAAGGGCAAAGAAAATTTTAAGGTAATCCAACTAGATGACTTTGATTTTGTTTTGGGACTGAGCTTCCTTGATAGTGTAAATGCTCTTATCCTTCCATGTGCTGATGTTGTCTGCATTTTGGATCCTAAACAATAATGTGTTGCGCCCATATGCTGAGATAAGGGAAAAGAACCAAGATGCTAATTGCCATCCAGCTTTTCGAGGATGCTATAAGACAAGGAGACATTGCTTTAGAGTCTATTATTGGGGACACTACCTTGGAGGGGCAAGAGTTGCCCAAGCCACCTGGTGACATGAAACCTAATAGAGACTCAACTTTGAGTGAGGTGAATGGGGAATTGGACTTCATGAGAGAAGAAGGGCCAATGCGTAAGGCATCAAGCATTGTGGAGAAAGATGGGTTGATGCCATTTAGAGTGAATGTCGTTGACAGTATTTTGAGGGAGGTGCATCTCAAACACACTAAGTGTGGTTTTCAGTTTGATTTGTCACCTTTGTTGGGTATAGGGTGCGGAAAACTTAACCCATCAGGAAGTTCAAAGACTTGGCGGGGACACCACAGACCTTTCAGAGTTTTAAGGGGCAAGCCAGAGTTACTGATGAGTTTGAGAGTTCGACCAGTGTTCAATATTGTGGCGACCAAGCCTTTGATCAAGGATCAAGCAGGTCCAAGCTGAGGCAAATCACAACTAGTAAGAGTGGGCTCTTACGATCGAGATGCACGTGATGATGATGAGAGATGTTACAAGACATCATAGATCGATGCGAGCCATCCTTGTAGGAGAACATCACTGCCAGATTTTGAGTTGGGAACCTGCAGATACCTTATGGCCATTTCGAGATCATATTGACCAGTTCCATTCTAGTCACGCGACGAAGGCGTCGCTAGAACTAGTGGGGGAGAATGTCACGGACCGCAAGCCCATAACCGAGACAAGTGCCTTGAAGGCAGCTCAAGTCCATCTTTGCCATGTATTGGGCCTGCCAGTTGACCCAGGAGAGTTGGCCCGTCTACTTTGGAGAATGGATAAGGCACAATAATTACCATAGTAAATTATCTTTTATTTAATTAAAGATAATTTCCACATTATCTCTTATTTGAAATTCAAATGGTGTAGATAAGATAGAGGCTCTCATTTTCACCGTTGATTTGTTGTAATCTAAACCATTGATTGTAGGGGGCTCTCACTATAAAAGGAGGCTTTACCCACATCATTTCACTATCAGATTGAAAAGGAGGCTCACCCCAAAGATAGTTCTAAGTGTTTTTTTACAGGTGACAGCTGTGTGTTTCTTTACTTTAGATTGAATACAAGTTAGCATTCTCTGGATCCAAAATGAATTAGGGCCAAATTTTATTACTCCGAACTATGAATAAGTTATGGATTTAAACCATGTATTTTAATTTGATATTTCTTAGTTCTTGTATTTTTCAAATTTTAAAAATTTGAGGCTTAAGACCAAACCTTAGTCGTAAATATGTTAAGTCAAATTTTATTATTAGTTTTTGTAATATGCATAAGTTGTAAATTTGTTTATGTTTTTCAATTTGATCATTATTGAAATTTCATAATTCAAAAATAAAACAAGGACTATAATGGAAAAAATTATAGTATGTAAACTAAATACATAACTTTCACATAGTACGAGGGATCAATAAAAAAACTGACCTATTGTTTTAAACATAAAAGTAAAAAAAAAAAGTTCATTCAAATTTTTCAAAGATTAAAAAGGGGGACAGTGTGGCTGGACGTATGGAATATTGAAATAAGGCCACGACCCAAAATTTTAGAGAACAAAAGAAAACGAGCCCTAATATGTGTGAAAAATCCACCGAAAGGCCCAGCCTCCTACAAAATCACAATGAATCAGGTGTTTTCACGAAACCCTTCTCTAAATTTCCCCAATTAGGGTTTCTTTAAATTCTACATGGTACCAATCATATATCATAATTTTTAGTTATCTTATGATTATGAACATTCACATTATACAATAGTAAGTACTATGACAATGTTTGGTGAACAACGTTTTAAGTCAAAATTAGAGTACTTTATCACTTTTAAAGGTTTGATCAGTTAAATTTGTTAATTTGGATGCTTCATAAATATATGATTGTAATAGTGGATTAGAGTGAATCCTCTCAAATTGAAAAAGCTCTATGAGGAGCTTGTTGGGTTAGATGACATAAAAAAATTATAACCCTTCTATGCTTAACAATTACAAAAATTCTCCACGTAACCTAAATTTAACCGTTAGTTGTTCATTCTTTTTACTCTCATACATTTATATTGTATTTAAATAACTAACATATTTTTATTAAGTAGAGAGATGTTTACATTCCCAAGATAAATTTTGGGATTCGAACTCATACAAGATGGGACTACATGAGCATCATTGGTCACTCAGCCAATTAGTGTATCTCAATAACTCACATATGATTTTGAAGTAAAACATATTCTCATATATAATTTAAATAATTATTTTCTTTTAAATATACGAGATTAATACATATACTTCAAATATTATTTAAATTTAATAATTAATCAAATTGTAGTAAAAAATAAATTAACATATAGATCCTTCAAATATGCTTAGTAATGTTATATTCAAAAATAATTTTCATTATCTAATTAGAATTAATAGATATCGAATATTGATAATAATAAACTATTCAAACAAGTATTGAATATAACCATGTCCTTGCATATTATTTTGCGTGTTCAAATAATCAAACAACTATCAGCTATTAGTTAATTTTATAATATTTATTACTTGATAGTTGTTTGATTATTTGAATATGTAAAAGCGGTGTAACGACCAGGATTTCAAAATCCGTGGGTCGGATAAACCCAAATCATGGGCCATGAGGCTTGGGTCATGAGTTTGGCCTTTTGGATGCCTATGTGAGCCTTAGTGGGCTCCCTCTTAATTATTGAGTTTGGACCTTGGGTTGGTGGATGGGCTAAAATGATGTGGGAGAGGTAAAAGAGGTAACTTACCCCAAATTTGAAGAGGGGAAGGGGGTGTTTAATTTTCTACAGAAAAGTGTATATGGTGAGATCACCATTGTCCCCTTGCCTTCTTCTTTCACTCATTCTCTCATCTCCTAACTCAACACCTAAGAAAGGTTGAATCTTGGTGTTTTCAAGAGTGATTCTCGGAATTCTCACTAAGGGAAGTTTAATCTCCTTGCCAGGATCTACATTTGGAGGTAAGTTTCATCAAGTTTGGTGGTGGAAGAAAAAAATGAGTTTAGTAGGGGGTTTGAGGAAAATGGTTAGAGGGAGAATCAATCTCATTTTTTCAGCTTAAGAGTAAGTTTAGTTGGTTTTTCTCATTTTGTAAAGTTGTAATTCGTTTTACAACTTCCTTGTGTAGTGAAAGAGGTTGGAAACTATTTTAAGGAGCTTGGGAAAAAGAAGGCTTGGAGAGTTTGGCTTAGGGGCTTCTTTTCCAGCTTTTGAATCAAGGTTAGTACACTACTAACTCCTTGGTTTCATGCACATCCTAAGGATAATGCTTCTGTGTGTTTAAATTTGATGTTTATGGTTGATTTGGGTGTTAGAGGTTAAAAACCCTCTTTAATGGCATAATCTAGATTTGGTGTTTATAACTTGTAAAAATGTAGCAAACCACCCTAATCACTCCCATAAGACGTATGACTGAGTTAAGATATTAACCGTTGAGTTTTGAGGGCTTGAGAATTGATTTCCCGAGCTTAAAAAGCTATTTCTGGGCTTTGGTATCATACGCGAAAAAGCATACCGATACCCAGTGTTCTGGATTTTAATAACACTATTTCATTAGATGAACTGAGAGAGGGTTATCGGTACGACATTCAACCTGTATCAGTACGCCTTGTAAGGGAGTATTGGTACGGGACGACCCATACCAGTACACAAATAGCAAATGAAATTCCAGAAAGCTTAAATCGTATCGGTATGCTATGAAGTACCGATAACCAAGAGGTATTGTACCGGTACGCAAGGGTTGATACCGATACCCTCTAGGCAATCTGCCCAAAAATGTGATTTTGAGTTTGAAGGGCTAATAAGTCAAAGACGGTGGTCCAATAGGCTTCTAATATTGTAAAATGAATAGTAAAACTAAGAAACCAAGATTCAACTCTCTTATACGAGCATAATGTGTAACAACTTGATAAAACCTTGGGTGACTTGTTATAATAGCAACCATAAGAGATCCTCGATGGATCGTGTAATGTTGTGTGTCGTATGGTAGCCGTGTCTATACTTTGTGCTGTCTAGGACACCTAGTGCGGTTGAGTCACCTTTGATTGTTGGGATTCGAATACCTAAAGAGTGTGTTGCAACACCATAAGATGAGATGCTAGATGTACATTCTCGAGGTTGTGTAACACCGGGCCTCATCCGAAGATACTCGATGAGATATTCCGAGTGCGAGTGTACGTTCCCGAGGCTGAGTGACACTGGGCCTCACTCCAGGTTTGTTTGGTTTGTTGCATACGTGCTTTGTGAGATTAGTGCATCATTTGTTGTTTGTTATGTGTTTAGGCGCCTAGAGGTAGCGTCAAATGTTATTGTATTGGCATGATATAATCTTTAGCTACATGCTCATATTTATGATTTGCATGAAGCATGGTTGAGTGGAAGTGTATCCACTGAGCTTCGTTAGTTCAGATTCAAAATTGTTATTTCTGTTCGCACTTTAGTAGGTTGGCGTGCATCGTTAGAGCACCATTGGAGTAGGACTTCATCTTGTTCCGAGTACAATACTTAGATCATAAAACCCTATGTTTTGTATTGTAACTCTTATTTTAGATTTTAAATCGTGGGTTGAATGCTTCTAATTATGTATTTTTAAATAGAGCTCACATGTAACGTTTTTAACTATTTATCTACGTTGAATATTTGAACTTAATGGATTTTATGGAAATAGTTGTGGTTTGGGCTAAACTAGGTTGAAAATTTTATGGTAATGGTTCAGGCTTTGGGCTCAAATGTAACATCCGGGCCGAGGGTATTACAAGCGGAGATTTGAATCATGAAATAATGGTTTCATATTTACTCCATGAGACCTTTACAGCGATATCTCATACGCTCAAAACGGTTGAGTAATGAACGAGAAATTGATGTTCAAGGTAGGTAACTTGTCAATTGTTTTTTAGGGAAAAAGGGAAAGCTTACATCTCATATTGATGGGTACCAAATTTGAGATATCTTTATATACAAGACACGGCTTAATAGTTATTAAATGACCTTAGTTGATATGTTTTGGGTGACTTGAATGTTTAGATTGATTGGGCTTTTGGGACTTATAGATATTTAGCCTACTAGAGATAATTTTTCATTAAATATAACATTTTTGTAATATTCCAAATAAAAGAATAAATATAAAATAAAATATTATATTTTAATTCAGATATTTTGTGATAAATAATAATATTATTTAATTATTAAATTTTAAGATAATTTACAAATCTTATTTTCAGATAAATATTTTATTTTATTACCTTTATTTATTGGATTAGCACATTGTCTAACAGATATTGATGGCGACCTTGCAGATAACGAAAACCTTAACTACATTGATCTGGACAGTGTTTCCAAATTACAAAAAAAAATAGTCATATATATATATATATTGATATAATGCAAAAAGTGGAAGATGCGCTTCAGAAGGGTTCTGATGTATCGATTCAGGGAATGGTACGGAAAGATGATCCCGAGATCAGCTGATCGTGGACTGTAATAGACACTCGGTTTATATCGAGAATGAGATTAACACTATCCATGATTTTACATGTGACAAGTACGGATTGAAGTTTCCCGAGCTTGAATCTCTAGTACATCATCCAATTGATAATGTTCGTGCGGTGAAAAAGATTGGGAATGAGATGGATTTAACTCCCGGTTGATTTGGAAGGGCTTCTCCCTTCATTTATCATTATGGTTGTTTCAGTTACGACATCGACTACTAGTGGCAAGCCGCTTCCGAAAGATGTTCGTAAAACTATCGATGATGCCTGTGATCGCACTCTTGCTCCGGATGCAGCAAAGAAAAAGGTTCTTGATTTTGTAAGTAGAATGGGATATATCGTACAGAATCTTTCTACGGTCGTCATGAGTGCTGTTGCTGCTAAACTTATGGGTACTGCTGGTGGCCTTTCGGCATTAGTTAAGATGCCTGCTTGTAATGCTCAGCTACTTGGTGCAAAGTAAAAGAACCTTGCAGGGTTTTCCACTGCGACGTCGCAGTTTCTTGTTGGTTATATCGAACAGGCTGAGATCTTTCGAACTACGCCTCTCGCTTTGAGGAGCCGTGCGTGCCATCTCTTGGCTTGGAAAGCAACACTTGAGACGCATATCGTTTCTACTTTCTACCAGAGGGAATCCATCAGGAGGAATAAAATAAGGGAACTGAAGAATTTAAACCATGTGATAAATTCCATTAATTCTCCTACTGGTTAAACTCAAATTTATGGTTTTTGATTCGCATTGGCTACTTGTTGGTTCTTTGATTCTGAATGTTACTGAAACATCAAGTAAAAACCATCAAATGGTTTTTTTAATCTATTATCCATCATGACCTCGAAAGTGAACAAAGGCAACACATTTCTCGTATTAACTGCTCTAGTGCTGATAAAAAAGCTTGGCATCTAAACAATGGGATAAACCCGAACTTCATCCAACACAGGACCGCAAAGAGACCCGAAATCATTGCTCCTCGTGTGGTAGTAAGAGCTGTAGAATGTGATCCTTGTCCTGGCTGAATCTGCTTTGAACGTCAAGCTTGCAGCCTTAAATTCACCCTTTCCTCTAGATGTGAAGGGAACTTTGACTGTATGCTTGGCCGCGAATGCCTCCACCATCATGTCTCCATGGCAACCGTTCCGAGCATCTCCGATGATGAATGTCATGTTGTAGGTTTTGTTGGGGATGGTCCTGAGAATCTGAGCAATGGCACTTTCTCTCCCTGCAACGAGCTCAACTGCAGCGTATCCGACCGGGACATTGAAGTGCTTCGAATCAATGAACTTCACTGCTTTAAGTGATTCAATGATCCAGCCAGGGAGTGGGGATGTGAGATCCTCTTGTCGGGGAGGGATCAAGACACCGTTTGTGGAGTTTACCAGGCGATGAGGACCCTCTTCGAAGCCATGGTTCTTTACCAGGTTATCTGCAATGTTTAACAGAGGTTTGAATATACAAGCAAATAAAGATATGAAGATGAACCCACTCAAACCAAATCCGAAGTAACCCGAATCCGAACAAATAAACCAACCTAAGTGTCAAATATTCAAATTCGAAATGATAAACAGAATGACCCAACCCTAAATTACCATACTAACAAATGTGTAATCCAAACCCAAAACGATCCGAACCCGAACTGAGACATGAAACTAACTCAATGTAACTTTGCAATAAAAACGATCATAAGATTTGGGCATTGGTCATTACCTCTGGTAGGCATTGGAGGGGCAAGCTCCTTAATAGCAACCGCATCCAACAAAGGACCACAGGTTGGATCTTCTTGAACCCCGGGATTGTGGAACACAACAGTGGCATACTTGGCTTTGGGAATGAAACCCCAAGCATAAACATCATCACCGAAACTGCTGTACAGGGTCTGCAATGGGAGGTCCCCTGACTGAGTCCCCACCGAGACTCTCAGCACCTCCTCTTGCGCACAAGTTCTCGACGCACCAAAGGTCAGTGCATAGAGTACGCCCGGTTTTACTGGTATGGTTTGGGAAATGGAGGCCTCGTTTCCGAGCTTCACAGCATGGACGCCGTGAGCCACGGCGTAATACATCCCACCAGGTTGAGGCCCGCCCGAGATGTACTCTACTAACCCTTTGATAGTCCATTTGGGAAGCGCGTGTGGACCTATAAGCACCGTTTTCTTCATGGATGTTGGTTTTGGCTGTTCTTCAAAGTTGCCATTTTCCAGGTATCCTGAAGCAGAAAAAGCAAGAAGATTGCATAAAGTATAAATCTTTCAGCTGTTCTTGAAAAGATGAAGAAAACCCAGGTATAAACTTACCTTCAAAAGGCTTAGAAGCGATTTTGGCATGAGCATAACCCCGACCAACTCGTTTAGCTGAAACAAGAGTGTTAGGGCCTAAAGCACACCCAGAGAGCAGCAGGGCGAATGCAAACAATAATGAAGCAGACATGGTCATTTTTCTTGCAAACGGAGTGAAAGAGGTGAGAGAGGACAGAGGAGGGTTTGAATACTTTTATAGTGAGAAAGAGAGAAATTAATTAGCATAAATGGCGTGTTTAATTAATGAGACAAACTAATGCTTTACAGCTAGGATGCAGCAACAGTGATGGAACTGGGTGGAGGAAGTCTCAATTATTTCTATGTTCTGACCGTCTTCTTCTCCATAATTAACGGGAAAGACATTTCTAAACTGCCTCCATCAAGTCTAATCACATAAGAATTACTAACGGAAAACACAAGTGAGAACATCAGTTTGTAAGACATTCTCTATTTCGATCCATTGAGTTTTGTAACTTTGTGTGCATAAAATATTTAGAAAACATAAGGTTAATAGTAATAATTAAACAAAAATTATAATTTAAACATATGTATTTAACTTCACATCAGTATCACATCACTAGAAAGAATTTCAGTTTAACGTGCTGCATCCTGCACGCCCTTACTCCAGACAAGTATTGGCCAAAAACTGTTGCAGTGTCTTATTTTTTTTTTAACCACGAGTATTAAACTTTTTGATTGACTAATTTAGATTAATATTGTAGTTACTTACAATGTTAAAATTTAAAATATTTATTTTACTTAAAAATATCAAATTTTTATAACATTGGATTAATTAATTGTTGGTTTGCAGTGGCTTACTTTAAATATAAGGTAACGGTTTCCAAGTATTCATAAATTAAAAGGAAAAATAATTAGATTTTAAATGGAAATCTTCGAGAGAGAAAAAAACGTATTTTTCCATGAAAAAATTGTCGGTGCGGCTACTGAAAATATGGGAAAATGTAACTGGATAAGATCCATGTTTTTTTTTTTATCTTCTAGCGAATTGAAGATTCACATCCGATTACATATGATTTAATTAAATTAAACTTTTCTTTAAATAATTTTTACTTACAGTTAAAAAATTGTTCCTACTAAAACTAGAACTTAAAATTTAAAAAATATATATTAACAAATTTTTTTTTAACTATTTACTTTAAATTATGTTGACTTAATTAAATTAAACTTAGCCGAGTCCTTATCCAAATATCAAGATATGTCTTTGTAATAAAAATGGTTAGGTTTTGTCTACCAAATCCAACAATTCGCCGCTTGGTCTTCTTACGACATATAAGGGTAACAATGGAACAAAAAATTCAACCAAAAGAAAAAAGATTTAAATTTAATTTTTTTTACTAAAAGTAAATTATATAAACAAAAAAGAGATTACAAAAGGTCCTCAAGCCGGTTAAGAGAAACAGTAATAGACTAGTCAGTCAGACAGACAAAAATTTAATCGGGTATTTTTAGCAACTTAATCTGCCATTTTGTTACAGTTTCTAGGGATAAAGAAGAAAATACAAACGGAGAAAAAAATTAAAAAATATCTTTTTTGATTGTCGTCGTCTCTCATACAAAAAGATATTTAGATTTTAACCGGTCGATTAAACTAAAATTATCTGATTCGAAGATAATATTAGAGAAGCCATTTTTAATCGCACAAAAAAGTCTAAGCTTAATAATTTAGGCTTCAACAGCGGCTACAAAGAGGGCAAGGAAAAAAGAGAATTCACCACCTATAATTGCACCAGAAGAGTTCCGTGCAACGACAGATAACTCCTGTCGAACTACCTTCTTTTTAGAAAGAAGATGTTACAGTTAACCTTCATAAAACTCGTGTTCAGAGAGACCCATTGATTATCATCTTTTTTGACGAAAGAAGACTCAACCCAAAAATGTTTAAATTTGAATTTAAACATATAAAATATTTAAATTTGAATTTGAAGTTATGAATAATTTCCCACATAACATAGGGAGTACAGTTTTGATAAAAATAAAACATATATAGTATAGTTTGGTTTTTTTTTTTTTTAACATACAAGGTATAGGTGAAAGATAAAAGTAGAAAGTGTTGTCCTAGGAACAGTAGGTGTGGTACTTATTCCTTTTTTTTTTCTTGAATAGCATACTATATGGATATTTGATTGTCTGAACTGCAAGCCCAGTGGTCCAATTACGTGATAAACCCCCATGTGCACATGTCAGAACTTACTGACAAATAAAATTAACTGAAACAAATATTTTAAAGTTTATAATACCAAAAAACCAAAATCCAAGAAAATTAATAATCTATACTATTATATTAAAAAAAAACTTCAATACACAAGTCAGATAAAATTTACACGTGTCTTGTAGTTTTAGGTGTTAGAGTTTTAATTTAAAATTTAAAGTTTATGGGTTTACGTTATAAGGTTTAGAATGCAAAGTTAGTGTTTAAAATTTAGGGTATAAGGTTTAAAATTTAAGCTATAATTTTTTAGGTTAGAGCTAGAAATTTAGAATTTAAATTTTATAATGTAAATATACAGACTTGTGTAAAATTAGTTTTATAAAATTCGTGTATCAAAATGGTATCATTATATTAGTGACCTGAATAAGGTATATTTCTTTCAGCATTTTATCTCTATGTTTTTCTAATCATTTATTAAAATAACGTTAAAATTTTATTTACAAAAATAACATATTTTACACACGAAGTAAAAACAAGCAATGTCAATCATTAGGATGGCACATGAGCATAATTTTACAGATTTTGCATTGCATCCATTCAGTTAGGGAGAGAATGGCTATAAAATTGATAGATAGTGGTAGGGTATAGATGGAAAAAAATCATACTCTTCATAAGTAGTGAGTAGGTGATCTATTTAAGATTTTATCCGTTTTACACTCGTATTCTTGAATTCTATTACATATCATATAAAAAATTGAACTCTTTTACCAAGATTCTGATTTGTTTTAAATTCTACGTTAATGATTAAGTTTGTGGACATTGAACTTAATAATTTAACTTCACAAATTCAAAAAATGTTTAAAAAATTATTTTTTTGTTATATTTAATATTAGTTGTTGTCTACCTGACAAAATTGACGAGTACGGACGGAATAGTGAGTATCTAGTTGAGTAGTGGATACAAAATGAATTTAAGAACATATCTGTGTGGGTAGATATGAACTAAAAATTATATCCGTAATAGATAAAAAAAATAATATAAATAAAAATTTTAAGTGAATATTAATATGAGGGGTATTCACACCCGCCCGCCCCTGTTTGTCATTCATATCAATCATGTTTTTGTAAAATGTGTGTTTGACATATGTTTTTGATTACATGACATAAATTCAGTCAAGTTTTTTTAAAGATTGAACTGATAAGAACCAAAATGGAATTTTAAAAAAAATGTGTGGCAGACGATGTTTTTAATTTGTGCTCTTTCAAATTTAATCATATCGCAAAATTTTGAAACACTTTAAGTTTGTGCTCTAATGTTCGATTGATATAATTTTTTAGAAATTATATAATTTTCGAAATCTACACGTTGGCAAAAAACCGGAAGTGACTTCACGTCGTTTTCATCTTGAAAAATATTATTTTGTTTTTTATTTTTGAATTTTTAGTTTTTCTATCGATAATTCTAGTTTTTAATTTATTCCTTTCGACTTGTCAAACTTAAAAACTAAACTTTGGTAGAGAAATACATCATTATTTATAAAGGTTTGATACATGTAATTTTACTGCAAAATTTTTGAAATTTTCATTTTGATCCCTCAATTTTTTTATGCATGCAAAGAAATGGACGTTCAACTGCCACGCCATTCGGCGTTTTCGCCTATGCAGTGTTGGGGAAAACGACCGCCTAGGTCCGGCAGTGATTTGAGTGCCTTGGGTTTGGAAAATTTTAGGATCTGAGGATTGTTTTGTGGAAATTTTTGGAATTTTTTGAAAATTAATTTTTTTGTGTAAATAATTGTTTTAAGTTTTTAATTTTAATAAAATAAAAAAATAAACATGTCACGTTTCAAGCATTGATTGGTTAACAAATTTTTTTAACACCCCTTAATGGCCATCCAGCTACAATTGCAATGGTGTAAACTTTCGGCACCTATTTTTAGCAAAACATACTTTAGGCACCTAAAGTTCAAAAGAGATATACCTTGGGCACTTTTTTTCATTTTTAGCACCTATTTGTATGTTCGTTTAGCAAACGAATGAACAAGAACGTATGTGTATTCGGTCCGTTGATGTTCACGAACAAGCTCTTTTATCAACTCATTTACCTAGTTCCTATTTTCCTTTTGTTTACATTTCATCGACTCGTTTACTTGGTTCCCATTTTTCTTTTATTTTTTTTACATTTTATTGACTCGTTTATAAGCTCATTTACATGGTTCCCATTTTCCTTTTATTTTTTACATTTTTAATATTGGCTAATGTAAGGACTAAATTGAACACGCAGTGAACTTCAGGGTTCAAACTGTGAAGCCTAAGAAGCTTAAGGATTATTGGTGTCATTTCACCATTTTAGCAAACATATAAATGATCATGTTAGCGAACATAAAAATGAATATGTTCGCGAACCTTACATGAAGACAAACACGAACGTTAAACGAACATGTTCGTGAATGCTAAACAGACAAACACAAATACCTTCAAAAATAAACAAACGAATACGATACTAAAAATATAAACGAACATGAACATGAACATGAACATGAACCGAACATGAACATAAACACCTTCAAAATAAATAAACAAACACGAAAATAGCCTTGTTCGTTTAAGCTCGATTCATTTAACCCTTAGGTGCGATTTAGGATCGAGAATTGAACAATCCAAATTTAACCGTTAACTGAAATAATTTGTTAATCGTTAATCGAAGCCAGTTTTGCACACTACCACTATATTATAGTATACCAGTAATAATAATTGCTAGTTTCGAAAACAATAAGGGACAATTATCCCCAATAAAAATAATAATCTATATATTTAATCACTAAGTTTGGTTTCAAAGAATGGAGTCTGTTTTTATTTTTATTTTCTTGGAATATCTTGTTGTAAAATTAGAAAATATTTTTTAAAAAAATAAAAACAAAAATAATGAAAATTTGAAAACATAAAAAATCTATTGTTTTCATTGAAAATGGTCAAGAAAAGTGAAAAATATGAAAACAAGGTTTTTTTAATTTTAACTCCATTTTTATCTCTGGTTCGAATCCTTCTAATATTACTTTTTAAAATTTTGATTTATTTACTTATATTTTATTTATAATAATAATATTTTTGTTGAGTACATTGGTTTAATAATTTTTCTATATTTTATTTTAATTATTTAATAATTTTTTATTTCTATTTTGAAAAGCTAGATGCCAAACATATATTCACTATTTTTATTTTTGAAAACAAGTTTTTATCCCTACTAACTAAGCATGTTTTCTAGTTTTTAGAAAATTGAAAATGAAAATTACTTTCTGAAAATGAAAAATAAAATAAAAAATATTTTTTAAAACTAAACGTATATCATTGAATAATTTTTTTTATTTAGATCACTAAAGTTTTATTTTGGTATCAATCAAATTATCTATCGTTAACTAGTTAATAAAATGATTGACGTGATAGTTTTAAAATTTATATAATAATACATTTAGTTATCTTTACTTACACATTCTATTAATTAGTCATAAATCTAAATTAAACCCTCTAAATTTAAAAGTTGTATCAATTTAATCCTCATTTTAAATACTCATAAAATATTTATATTTCACATATTTAATTAAACTTTCGCATCTCCCCTCCCTTATCCGAATTTTTTTTCCATAAACTCAAAATTCGACAAAAATTATCACTTAACACCATGTCGTCCGCCGTGCCAGCCGCCAAAACTTTTTGGTTCACCATTTTCTAACCCCTTGGGTTCAATTTTGACATACGTTTCTCCTAAATTACTTTAAACTACCGAAAATAATCCTTTAAAGTTCGGACTTCTCTCTTTTCAGTCTCTCTCTTCCTATGTTAGATGAAGTTGGTGTCAAAGTATGTTGTTTCCCTCACTAAGAATGACATTTTTCATTGTTAAGATCTTTAAAAGGAGACTTCGATCGTCGGAACATTCGGTGTCGAGTGTGTACTTTTGCTTGGTTGATCGTGTTGGACATGGAAGCATTGCACTCACGTCGGTTCAAATGAAAGCAGAAATATGACTCGATTTGAGTTGAATAGGGTTTCGATTTGGCATTATAGGGATTGAGGTTGGCGAAGGATTATTCGATTTAGTTTAGGGGTTGTGATAAAGGAAGTGGTGGTGGGTTATCGATGAAGTGTCCTGGGTTAGTTGACAGGGAGTGAGCTTTTTGGTTTAAATTGATAAATTTTATAAATAGAGAGGATTAATTTTACTGAATTATTTAAAGTTTCAATCAAATTAAAAGAATGTGTAAATATAGAGTTGTGTTAATTTTATCGTTACTGAATTAACACAAATAAATTTATGGAAAATATCGTATGTACTGGCGGCGAAAACGAAAAGTTTTTACAAGCGCTTAGTTTTAGGGTTTAGGGATTATGGGATTAAAATTTAGGGTTTGTAGTTATAATTTAGGCTCTAATATTAAAATTTAGGGTTTAAAAGTTAGGGTAATATGGTTAGAGATTTAGATTTTAACCTATAAACCCTAAATTCTAACCACGCCTCCTAAATTCAAAACTCATTCATTTAAACCCCTAAACGATAAACCTTAAATAAAATCCTTAACCCCTAAATTTCTACAAGCGCTTGGGCATGGAATAATTACCCATAAATTTATTGACACCAAATAAAACGTTCGTGACGTAATTGATAAAAATTTTATGCAATAATTATAACTAAATCTATCTCGAAATTTAATGATTAAATAGGTAGTTTAATAATGACTTAGTCGCTAAGTATAAGTGAAGCCAACCAATACTAGTATTTTTTAGGGTAAGCTACAAAATGGTCCTTTGATTATGACTCAATTTTTTTTGAGTTCCCTGACTATAAGAAGTTATAAATAGGTTCTCCGACTAATCGTGATTAATAAATCGGTCCAATTCCATTAAAAAATAAACGGTTGATGATGTGGCAGTTAATAAAATCTGTATAATAACAAATTTAACCCTTAACCTTTATATTTAATTTGGTCCTAAATTTAAAAATTTAGCTTTCAACATTTAAATATGACAACATTTTAGTCCTTTAAATCTTAAACTTCATCTTCTTTCATTCTAAAAACAAAAGATATGCATATCCTACTATGGGTAGCTCATCGTAGATGGCTACTGTAAACATCAATAGAGGTTTTAATTCTCCAACAATTTTCTACTGCTTATACAAATGGGGCTGCAGATGGCTATTGTTAACATCAATGGAGGTTTGTTTTTTTAGAAGGGAAGAAAATGAAGTTTAGGATTCAATGGATTAAAATATTGTAATATTTAAATATTGAGAGATGAAATTTTAAATTTAGGACCAAATTGAAATAAAATGTAAAAGTTGAGGGTTAAATATGTTATTATATAGATTTTTATTAACTTCCACGACATTAACCATTTATTTTTTAATGGAATTGGACCGATTTGTTAGTCGCGATTAGTCGGGGATCTATTTGTAACTTCTCATAGTTAAAGGACTAAACAAAGAATTGAGTCATAGTTGAGGGACCATTTATGTAGTTTACCCTTTTTATATACATTTTTAATTGTTATGCCATTAATCCTGGAGGTTGAGGTTCTAGCCATAAGCGCTCGTTCAAACGGAATTATATGTCATCATTTCGAATTTAAAAAACTCGCGATTATGTTAAAAAAGTAATTTTCGTAAGACTCACTTTTGTAATTGAAATTGGGAATTAATTGAATCCAATAAGGCCACACAAAGATCGAGGAGCGCATGTGCATGAACATGTGGGCATGTGCCATTGGCCCAGGTGATTGTGATGGGTAGAAAATAATAAGAGAGAAAACATAAGATTTCATGGGCCATAACTTTGACTTCTGGTCGTCCCTTTTCTCCTCGGTTCTACACCCTTTTCCCTTTTTGAAATTGAAACAATTCCAATCCAACTCCCCCTCTGTTTTATTTTCGAAATTGAATTATGTTTTTTTAAATGTTTGATGCGATTATAATAGACTATTTGTTCATTAATTCTAATTTTTTAACGGTCTATATATACTTGCAGGCTAACTGTTCAAACTTAGATCACTTAAGATAAAAATATTTTCTTTTCCATTGAGATTACTTAATGTGTTAGAATTGTGATCCAAATTCTTTTGGGATTTGGTTTAAAGTAAAAATCCTACTTTTAGTAGATCATGTTTACTTTATATTAATTAAAGGTAGGAAACTCAGTTTGAGTAGAATTTGTTTCTATGCAAGTTTTCTTTATAAACAATGAATCTATCCCTATAAATAGATACTAGGGATTAGGGGTTTGGACAGAATATCATAAATCAGTTGTAATCTCTTTCTCCATCATAGTGAAAGTTCTCATCCTCTGTCCGTGGTTTTTCCCTTTTGGGTTTTTCACATAAATTCTTGGTGTTATTTTTTTTTTCTGCGTTTGTACTTATTTACTTGTCTCGTCATTATCGTCCATGTAGTATAAAGAATTGGCATCAGAGCTTTTCAGGTTACTCAGGATAATGACGACGATTAAGTATGAAATTCCGCTGCTGGATCGCAATGCCAGGTTTTCGCTATGGCAGGTGAAGATTCGAGATGTTCTTGTTCAGATGGATTTAGATGATGCATTAGATGAGTTTGATAATATGAAGAAAGAATGGTCAGATACAGAGAAGCACCGCAAGGATACGAAAGCTGCTTCCCAGATCTGTTTGTACTTATCAAACAGTATTTTGCAGGATGTTCACAAAGAGAAGGCAGTTGTCCACTTATGGGCAAAATTGGAACAAATTTGCATGAAGAAAACTTTGACCAGCAAGTTGCTCCTGAAGCAAGGCCTATACTCTCACAAGTTAGCAGAAGGTTCGTGTCTTGAAGACCACCTAACCGATATCAAGGAGATCGTCTTAGATTTGGAAACGATGGAGGTAAAGTACAATGAGGAAGACGTATGTTTAATTTTATTTTGCTTATTGCCCGCTTCATATTCGTATGTTAGAAGCACTCTCCTACATAGCTGTGATACCTTTACTCTTGAAGAGGTATATGATAATTTGAATTCACATGACAAGATGCAACATTTTACCGGCTTCGAGTTCCAAGCAGAGGGTCTCATGGTGCATAGATCGACTAGTTCAGACCGCGAAAGAAAAGATGATCGTAATTCCAGCAGTCAAAATAGAGACATGTCCAAGTCGTCAAATCGCGGTAAAAATGTCATATTAAATCTAAGTGTTACAGATTACAGAATAAGATAAAGAGGGAATCTGAGAATCAGAATTCTAGTGAAGATGAAACTGATATTACAAAGGAGTATAATGATGGCAAACTTTTAGTTGCTTCCGGTGAAGACTCTATAGCGAGTGGGGAGTGGATTCTTGACTCTGGTAGTAGTTTTCATATGAGTCCAAATCGGGATTGGTTTGCAACGTATAAACCTGTGTCTACAAGTGCTATCTTGTTGGAAAATAATGTCTCTTGTAAAGTTGCAGGATTGGCACAATCAAGATTAAGATGTTCGATGGCATTGTTCGAACACTTGGTAATGTGAGGCATGTTCCAGAAAGAAGAAATATGATTTCGTTAGGTACTCTGGATTCAAAAGGGTACATATACTCCAATGAAGGTGGAGCTATGAAAATTTGCAAGGGCGCGCTCGTTGTGATGAAAGGGTATAAAAACCCTGTCAATTTTTATGTTCTACAAGGTTCAACTATTTTAGGTGATGCATTCGTTGTTTCCTCCTGCATGTCAAATGACGATGTTACTGGTGAATGCGTCTTAACTGAATCAAGTAAAAGAGGATTTTGTGTTGAACATAACAACCGTGGGCATAACGGTTCTGGTAGGCAGAAAAGAGTTCAATTTCGTGGGCATAACGAATTTGAAAAGAAGAGTAAAGTTGAATTCCGTGGGTATAACAGATTTGAGAAGCTTAAGAGAGTTCGATTTACTTCAAAGATAAATAATGAGAAAGGTAGTAGTGTCATTGATGATCGGGGTCGTGTTATTGCCCGTGGTGATATAGTTGTGAGAAAAGCTGGCACTAATGTTGATCTTACTGACGTGAAAACTAAATTACCTTGTACATCCAAGCTTAGGCAAGGCATGGATTCGGTCGGTGTTCATTGCTGAAAACTACCCCTTTGAAGGGGTTTCGTGGAAGAGGTGGAGATATTGTTCGACAAGAATTTGTCTCAAGGTAGAGATTGTTAGAATTGTGATCCAAATTCTTTTGGGATTTGGTTTAAAGTAATAATCTTACTTTTAGTAGATCTTATTTACTTTATATTAATTAAAGGTAGGAAACTCAGTTTGAGTAGAATTTGTTTCTATGCAAGTTTCCTCTGTAAACAAGGAATATATCTCTATAAATAGATACTAGGGATTAGGGGTTTAGACAGAACATCATAAATCAGTTGTAATCTCTTTCTCCATCATAGTAAAAGTTCTCATCCTCTGCCTGTGGTTTTTCCCTTTTGGGTTTTCCACGTAAATTCTCGGTGTTATTTTTTTTCCTCAGGCGTGACCTCTTTGCAATGTGTTTTTTTTTGTATGTTGAAAATGTGGTTTGATTGTCGTCAATACCAACATCAGTGCTTGTAATTGTGCCAAGTGTCTTAGCTATAGTCATCTCTGTCAAAAGGTAAATAAAGAGAAAAAATCTCTTTCAAATTTGCAGCATCAATGGTGGAAATTGAACAACGGTGTACGATGAAATTGAACAACGTAAATATGCATTCGAGTATTCTTAAGGGTATAATGTTCTTATTATGCTAGTAGTCTAGATTACAAAATGTATTAAGAAAAAAATCTTTTTCCTAGAAAGTGAAACACTAAATATAAATTATTCTTACAAGAAGTTGTGCTAAAGTTCCATGTTTCCTACCAAAAACTAGTTGGTCTAGTGGGATGAGGCAAAGCGATTGTTATATTTTGACTCAAATTCTAATTGGTAATTAAGTTGGGTTTTATTGTAATTCTAGTGGCTGAAAATTACTTGGTAATTAGGATTTACTTTAATGAGTAAATATATATTATAGGTAGAGATCTTATTGAATAAGGTTTCTTGGTGACTAAGTATTTGGGTCTATAAATATAGACTAGGTTTAACCTTTTGAATTATGGGATAATGAGAGAACAAGAGAGGGGTAATTACTCTAAAAAGCTGTAACCACTTTTAGGTTCTCTACAACTATTGTGCTTACGTTGTAGAGATGAGTATTGTAGGGAAGTTGGGGAAGAGTATTTTGGTTCCACCGAGTCATGAAATTTGTACACCGGGTTTTGGGATTACATGGGTTATCATATATTTGTACTCTTCGGGTTTTCTACGTTGATAGTGGATTGATTTCTCTCGTCCGTGGAGGTAGGCTATGCTGAACCACGTTAAATCTTACCTCATGTGTATGTCTTGGTCTATGTCGTTATAGCTTTGGTTATTTTTTTGCATACCAATTTTTTAACAAATGTATCAGAGTTATGGTTCGAGCTGCGCGATTGTGGAGGAATTTTTGCTGCGAATTTTATGGTGCAATGTTGGAGACATGCCAGAGGAGTATTGCTGTAACGAGCTTTCAGTTACTGAGGAGTAATTCTCAAAATTCAACGGTGCTTCAACGGATACTATGTAAGAATTTGAGTTGTTAAAGACTTGGCAGCGGTGCTTCAACGAATATTTGGCTTACATAACATTTGAAGCTGTTGAAAACTTGAAGACCAATGCTCGAATAGAATTTGTGTCAATGGAGAGATTTGTTATATTTTGACTCAAATTCTAATTAGTAATTAAGTTGGTTTTTATTGCAATTCTAGTGGTAGAAAATTACTTGGTAATTAGGATTTACTTTAATGAGTAAATATTTATTTTAGGTGGAGATCTTATTGAATAAGGTTTCTTGGTAACCAAGTATTTGGGTCTATAAATATAGACTAGGTTTAACCTTTTGAATTATGAGAGAACAAGAGTTAGAGAGAATTATTCTCTTGAGAGATGTAACCACTTTTAGGTTTTCTACAACTATTGTGCCTACGTTGTAGAGATGGGTATTGTACGGATGTTGGGAAGAGTGTTTAGGTTCCACCGAGTTATGGGATTTGTAAACCAGATTTTGGAATTACATGGGTTATCATGTATTTCTACTCTTCGGGTTTTCTACGTTGATAGTGGATTATTCGTTTCTCTCGTCTGTGGAGGTAGGCTATGCTGAACTATGTTAAATCTTGTCTCATGTGCATGTATTGGTCTATGTCATTATCGCTTTGGTTATTTTTGCCGCATAACAAATTCCTAAAAAAATGGCATCAGAGCTATGGTTTGAGCTGCGCGATTGTGAAGGAATTTTTACTACGGATTTTGCGGTACGATGTTAGAAACATGCCAAAAGAGTATTGTTGTAACGAGCTTTCAGTTGTAGGGGGTAATTCTAAAAATTTAACGGTGCTTTAACGGATACTACGTAAGAATTTTAGTTGTTGAAGACTTAGCGACGGTGCTTTAACAGATATTTGGCTTACGTAAAAATTAAAGCTGTTGAAGACTTGAAGACCAATGCTCGAATAGAATTTGTGTCAAGAGGGAGATTTTTTATATTTTGACTCAAATTCTAATTGGTAATTAAGTTGGGTTTTATTGTAATATAGTGGTTGAAGATTACTTGGTAATTAGGATTTACTTTAATGAATAAATAACTATTTTAGGTGTGAGATCTTATTAAATAAGGTTTTCCGATGACCAAGTATTTGGGTTTATAAATATAGACTAGGTGTAACCCTTTGAATTATGAGAGAACAAGAGAATGAGAGTTAGATAGAATTATTCTCTAGATAGATGTAACCACTTTTAGGTTCTCTACAACTATTGTGCCTACGTTATAGAGATGGGTATTGTAGGGATGTTGGGAAGAGTATTTTGGTTCCACCGAGTCATGGGATTTGTATATCGGGTTTTGAAATTACTTGGGTTTTCATGTATTTGTACTATTCGGGTTCTCTACGTTGATAGTAGACTGTTCGTTTCTCTCGTCCATAGAGGTAGGCTATGCTGAACCACGTTAAATCTTGTCTCATGTGCATGTCTTGGTCTATGTTGTTATCGCTTTGGTTATTTTGTTGCAAAGCCATGATTTAGATTCTAGTGTTGGGAATAAAGAAAACTGGGTCGGAAGAGTCACCCCCATAACGGGTCTATACAGACCCAATCTTAATTAGTCGATCGATGGATCAAAAACGTGTTTATTTATATTGGTTTAACCAGCTAACCCAACTTCATTAACTAACATTTAAACTGCTTAACTAATCTTTAACCATCTTGCAAAAGATCCTTTTGACATACTCAATGAAGGATGATTGCAGGCAACACAATGAAACTGCATCTGAAGTATTCTCAACAACTGCAATATGTCCATTCCTAACTAGTGACGGATCTAGAAATATTTTTAAGACATGCACACATATATTAACATCATGTTCGAATTTGGTTCGTTTATTATTTAGTATGTTCAGACTTGGTCGTTTAACGTTCGTGAACATGTTGATTTAGTGTTCGCAAACTTATTCATTCAACTTCGCGAACATGTCTGTTTATATGTTTGCTAATTTAAGCGGCTAAGTGTAAATAAGTTTTTTCTATTAGTTATAAGAGCATGTTTTATTGAATATTAATTTCAGTGAGACGGTGTCTAATTTTGTTAAATTATCAATAGTGATTGCAAATATATATTTTATAAATCAATGAATTAAAATTCAACTACATATTATATAAGTCAATAGTTTTTGTCAAATTATCAATATTTTTGTGAATTGTAATTATAATTTTATATAATATAAATCATACTTAAGTATAACTATGCCTTTGTTAAATTCATTAATTCATAAAGTAATGTTTCTACTTTCACTCTCAACTAATTTAATCTCTCACTCAAAATTAAAAAAGAAAAATGTAAACATAAATTCACTAAATACAAATATTTAATTATTTTATTCATATTTGTATTTCTACCGTTGTAAGAGTTGTAAGAGAAAGAATAAAAGGTTTTGAACTCTTAAAATTTTAGAGAACAAAATTTAAATAATAATTAAAATATAGTTATATATTGAATAAATGAATAATTTAAAAAATAAAAATTACACAATTCAACCTCGAGAGATTTGAGAGTTATGAGCTTTGGAAACTTAGAATTTTATGTTTGAGGAAGAAAAAGTGTCAAAATTATAAATAGAAGTTGCAGAACCGAAAGAATTTTTTATTTTTAATGAGCTCCATGCATCTCTTGTAATTGGTTATTGTTGTTTTGGGGCTTTTATGTAGAATTGTAAATAAACTAAGCTCAAATGAATTGTTTGTGGACTCTTAAGAAATAATAAATTACTACTTCGAGACATCTTTAGTAAGTTTTTTTTATTATAATTTATGTGAGTGAAGGAAAATAAAATTCCAGATAGACATAATCAATAAAATAATAATAGTTTATGATCTTAGTTTAGGGTTTAAAAGTTAAGAATTTATGATTTATGGTTATAATTTAGGGTTTAGGGTTTATATTTTGGGTTAGAGTTTTAGAATTAAAATTTTAAATTTTAACTTAAAAATAAGTGTACTTATGTAAATTTTTTTACACTAACAATATATCAAATATTTATCCCATAAAATAAGTAATTGATAGGAAAATGTTCAGATTTCAGAGTGAGGACATGTCCACCGAAAGGCGGATCCGCCACTATTTCTAGCATAACATTCCCTTGATCCACCTTCGGCAATCGACAACATCACATCCAACCCAAGTATTGGATGGGCCATGGAACTTTGAAAAGGGCTTGAAACCCAGAGCAAACCTAGTCTAGTAAGAACATAACGTAATAATAATATATGGAATATAATACAACACTGTTGCTTGCTTGTCCCACTGGGCCAGTCTTATCCATTCCCTTAGACTTCCAATTTCTAAGGTAAACATTCGCCTTCAGATATTTTCATGCAAAGCTTCATTACAATGACACCGACCGCGCTTATCTTTTCCTTGAAGAGTCCAACACTTCACCCCATTCTCAAAGACACCCAATGATCAATACCAATCCTGTACAAACCATCAATGGCAGCTCTCTGTGTAAACCATACTTTTCACTACAAAAATGTCCCATTTCAGCATCTGAATAGCCGGAGCATGAACCGTCGTCGACACAGAATTCTCGTTGTTTCGTCTTGTAAAAGCAATGAACCGACAGAGAGATCGACATCAAATTCGAACACAAAGGAAAAGGAGAAGGAGAAGAAGAGGCAGGTGTTGTTTTCTGAGGTTTTCTCAGGTGTGCAGAGGTTTGGCCGAGGGTTGAAGGAAAACATGAGTCCGAAACAAAAGGGTGATTGGAAGGATGTGATGTTGATGAGTTTATCGTTCGCTGTGTATGTTTATATGTCTCAAATGCTTGTGTGTGCCTACTGTTCATGGACGGCCATGCCCAAACCATCATGGTAGAAAATAATCAACTTTGATTACTGTTGTTTATTATGAAGTTGAATTCTGACCTGGGTTTTGGTTCCTTTTTGTGTTTTGAAAGGAGTATTATGAAGTCTATACCCATTTCATACTTTGTGTTTGCATAGCCTTCTCTAAAAGCTTATCCTCCTTAAATAAAGCATTGCCGTCCATAATTTTTCTTCTGTACACTCATATGATCACCAGTATCGGGACCTAAAATTTGCAATATGATGCATTAATACTTTGTGTTAATACTCCTTATCGTATATCATAGGCTTTAAATGTTTTGAATCTGTATTTTTTTAAAATGTTTTGAATGCAAAAATAATATCGATACCTACATTTTGGTGTCAATACATGACATAGAGTATTAATACTCTTTATCATATATTATATGCTTTAAATATTTGTAAAAAATGCTTTAAACAAATAATGTTTAAAAATTACGGGATAGAGAATGTAGCATTTTTTATCCGATTAAATTCAAACCGGATATAGAATGTTTTAAAGTAACTTGAATTTTAATAAAATAGTTGAAATATTGAATGTAGCATTTCTTATCTCGATTAACCTTAATTTGATATTTGGATTAGTAATATATAAATATGTAATGTCTATATTCAAAATATATATATAATGTCAAAACTTTTAATTTTAGAGATCCATTACCTGGTATTTGTGGCTAAAGATGTTCATTTTATATGAGTTCGAACTCCGGTATGAGAATATAATATATCTCTACTTAATAAAAAATATTTAATTTTATATTACATTCAATATGTATATATATGATAATTATTCGATGCATAGCCAGTATAAAGGTTTTCTCCACAAGCAGGCTTCTAAACCTATCACGTATCCCTTGTAGGGCCCTAAATCCTAATCGCTAAATTCTAAAACCTAAAATATGAACCACATAATTTATTCACAAACTTTAAAATCTAACCACAAACTCTAATCATAAACCCTGAACTCTAACTTCTAAACCTTAAAAACTAAACACTTGTAGAAAACAAAATTTTCACCGCTAGTGCATATACGTATATGAGGTAAGATTCTCTTGCACCATGTAAAATTTATTTAGTTTTTCAAACTATAAGTACATACTATCTTAAGTCAAATTATGTTTCCAATTCCTATACTATGCTTAAATTTGTATTTTAGTTCATGTTCCTAAATTTAAAAAAAAAAAACTCATTCTAAGTCATCACTTTGGAATAGATTTTTTAGTTCTAGAAAGGTATTTTTACCGGAAATTAGTGTCATTATTTTAAGAAATTTTTTTAAAAATTGGGACTAACTACAAACATTATAAAATGTAGAGGATCAAATTAAAATACATGACTGACTTTGAAAATCAAGCATAATAGAGGGACCAAAACTGCAACTTGACCAACATCTTATATACGTAGAGGCGGCGCCTCGTAGCAATACAGAAGCCTAGTCCATCCCAGTTGTCCATATAAGAATTTATATTTTATTTTTATTTTAATAATAATAATAATAATTTTTGGGAGCGAGATCGCTAAATCTCTAAAATATTAGTAAATATTAGTTTCATTTAATGTTGTGATGTTCAATTTCAGCTACATGCGTTTGTTTATATTAGTAAATTCACTTTTGGCCATATGTAGTGTGCAAACTTTTATGCTTTACTTTACAGAAGTTTGTCTTGTGTTGAGGTCTCTATGTGTAATCTGATTGATCTTTGATTTTGATACTCTATAAGTGAATTCTGTAGTGAGCTCGGGAATACTGTTATTGAGTTTGAGCAAAATTGGAAAGAAAGATTCAATGGTTGGATATTTTAGTTGATTTTGGTTGTGGTGGGTTGTTCAGATTCATTTTGACTGGAAATAGAACTTTGTAAACTGAAAACAGGAAAGTGAAAAGGAAGAGTCCTATGCTGGAGTGGTTACTTTTTTATGTAGTGACTACGCCCTTTTCCTTTCCAGGTTGCATCGAATAGTTCTGCTGTAGATCAGCAAGGACAGTCCAACACAAATGTGATGTGCCGCATATGCTTTTTGGGTGAGAATGAAGGAAGTGACAGGGCAAGAAGGATGCTCTCTTGCGGAAATTGCGGCAAAAAGTACCACAGGAGCTGCTTGAAATCTTGGGCTAAACATAGAGGTACTAAACATAGAGGCAGATAATTTATTGTGCTGTTATCTTGTACTAGTGCAGTCTTTTACATTTGGCATGATTGCAGATCTGTTTCATTGGAGTTCCTGGACATGCCCTTACTGTCGAATCTGTGAGGTAATTTACTATTCATATTAATACATGTTTTCACTAAATTATGTTCAATTTTTTGTTGCACTCATCGCCCTTCTTTAGGTGTGCCGAAGTACTGGAGACCCAACTAGACTCATGTTCTGCAAAAGGTGTGATGGTGCATAGCATTGCTGCTGCCAACATCCGTCACATAAGGTTAGATTTGCATTGCTTGTGCTTAGTTTTATACCTTGATTACGAATAGAATGCTCACATAACCCCTGGATAGTGCAGAATGTTTCTTCTGGGCCATATTTGTGCCCAAAACATACAAGGTGTCACAGCTGTGGATCCAATGTCCCTGGAAATGGTTTAAGTGTGCGGTACGATTAGTAACCAATATAAACAAAGCTTTTGTACTGAAAATTTCTCCTTTCTGTGTAGATTAATGCTTCATTTTTCTTTTCAACTACTGGAACTCTTTAATATGCCATTTGTGTTTTTAGTGCTTGATAACTGATAGCTAATGATTTTTCCTTTGACCTGCTGAAACATTTCTTTAGTATTGATATCTGAATCGATTTTTTATATATCTCACAGATGGTTCTTGGGATACACTTGTTGTGATGCTTGTGGAAGGTTGTTTGTGAAGGGAAATTATTGCCCCATATGTTTGAAGGTAAAACCAATTTTTGTGATTATCAATGGTGTTTGTGTGGTCCAATTTAAGGTTAGCTTATAGAGTTTTGAAAGAATCCCATTCCCTAAAAATTGTTCCTTCAAACGGAAGGAAAAGAAATACTGGTAGTCTGAATTACTTTTATTTATTGATTATAGAAACTGTGTGAATTCTATCATGCTTCGTGATTTTCTAAAAAAAATGAACTTACTAGGCATTTTGGTACAACCTTACAGGTTTACAGGGACTCCGAATCAACACCCATGGTCTGCTGTGATGTTTGCCAGCGTTGGGTGCACTGCCACTGTGATGGCATCAGGTTTCTTGCTACCTTTTTACTTTTAAGAACCACCGATCTAATTCTGTTCTATTTTATTGTCTATTGCATGTTTATGAAGAGGGCAGTTTCTGTTATGATGTTGAGTTTGACACACATAGAGGTCTATGAATTTGTGTGATTGTTGTTCATCATGCATCAAGTCCAATGGGTTTGTTCCTTGTAAATATATAGTGTCAAATAAATGATTGATTTTCTCAAATT
Source organism: Hibiscus mutabilis (assembly GCA_019671005.1). NCBI lineage: Eukaryota > Viridiplantae > Streptophyta > Magnoliopsida > Malvales > Malvaceae > Hibiscus > Hibiscus mutabilis. Next base: position 11,147,829 of record CM033720.1, read on the forward strand.
TTTTGTAAAATCCTCTGCAAGAGCTGTTTCCTTGCAAACGTTCTTGTACTCTAGTCACCCTTACAACTGTCACACAAGTTTTGGGGATTTTTATTTATGAGGGAAATGTTTTGCAGTGATGAAAAATATCTGCAGTTTCAAGTGGATGGCAATCTCCAGTATAAATGTGCAACTTGTCGTGGAGAGTGCAACCAGGTAGCTCTGAATTGCAGCGATCCTTCCTTTCACTTCTGTCTTTCACAGAAGGGAGATAGGCAAAGGATTCTTTCAACTTACGATTGCTGTCATAAATGTTTTACCAGGTTGCCGATCTCGTGGATGCTGTTCGAGAGCTTTGGAAGAGAAGGGACATAGCTGATCGAGATTTGATAGCTAGCCTGAGGGCTGCTGCCGGGCTGCCAACTCAAGAAGAAATATTTTCTATCTCTCCATATTCAGATGATGAGGAAAATGGCCCTGTGATGCCAAAAAATGAATTTGGACGTTCACTGAAGTTCTCACTTAAAGGGCTTGCTGAGAAATCACCAAAGAAGAACAAGGAAAATGGAAAAAAATCTTCAAGTAAAAAACATCCTAAGAAAAAGTCATACCAGGCATCTTTGATTTGCAAGGGAGAATCACAGCTGAGTTTTGAGGGGAATCAGGATATACAATCTCAAGGATGCAGCTTGGGTGAGGACAGGAACAATGAAGTTGCATGTCAGAGAAATGAAGGACGAGATATTTCTTCTCCTGTTGCTGGAATTTGTTCTACCAATCAGCCAGGGTTTTTGAAACACAAGCTGGTAGATGAGGTGATGGTTAGTGATGAAGATAGGACATCTCGTGTTATTAAAATTAAAAGCAATAAACCACACGATTTAGTTCATGGAGATGACAATGGAAAGTATAGTAGCAAGTCAAAGACTGTGAAAGCTAAGAAATTAGTCATAAATCTTGGTGCACAAAAAATAAATGTTACCAACTCCCCAATGTCTGATGCTTCAAGCTTTCAAAGAGATCAAGATGTGACGTCTTACAATGGTATGGGTTCACTTATCCTGTTTATGATATAACTTGCATTTGCATGGGTTCACATATTATGATGATCATATTTTCTTACAGTCAGACATCAATCATGTCCTCTGATGTGCTGTCAGTGTATACTCCTAGATTGCAACTTAATATTTGTAGCTGCACCGAATTAACTTTAGGTCCTTTTTCTGTCCCCTTCTATTGTTAAGATTCTATGTATAAATGAACAAGATAGTAGATGACATGCAATAAAATGGTTTGTTATTGTCTCTGGTTCGAGCGTTAATCTGAAAACTGATCTGCCTTCTCGTCTGATTGATATTAGGTGTTCAAGATGCAAATCAAAATAGAATTGGTGACAAGTTTCTGGATTGGCATGACGGTTCTGCTAAATCTGTTGATGGTAATATAACTATCTTGGATCCATTGCCTTGGTGTTAAAAAGTTCCCTTTTTGTGCTGGAATTGGTGACCGTATGGGAAGTGTTTTCTTTCAATGTTCTTCATTGTGACAGTGCAAATGTTTTCTGTTTGCAGGAGATGGAGTTGATCGCTCCACCAAGTCAAGAAGTGTGAAAATTATGGGAAGAGAAGGGAACTTGATAAAGTTTGGCAAAATTAGGTCAGAAATTCCTGAACCAAGGTCCAAAGCCGGTGCAGCAAACAGTTCTGATGGAAATAGGCTCTCTGCTGCACCTTCTGGTGATGTCTCCACGCTAAGAGGGGGTAAGGTGGTGTCAGGAAACCGGTTGGAAGACAGAGATGATATGTATGGTGAAAGTAGTGAAGATTATGGCCGCACGCCTATCTTGAATTCTGTTCCAAAAGATCCCAAACCATCTCTTAAGTTTAAATTGAAGAAACCTGTTCTTGACAATCAGAATTCTCAGGATCATTATGATGAAGAAAAGATTTATTCTATAAAGGGCCAAAGGTCGAAAAGAAAGAGACCATCGCCCTTCATGGAAAAATCATTTTTTAATGAGGATGATGATGCTAATGTCACACAATCTCATCAAGACAGTTTAATGGATGGTATGATGGATGCTAGTTGGATTTTAAAAAAATTGGGTAACGATGCAGTTGGAAAGAAAGTTGAAATTCATCAGGCCTCTGACAATTCGTGGTAAGATTTGGCTCTCTTTACCACTGAAAAAGAAAACACAAGGCAAGATGTAAATTGTTGGCCTGTAGCTTTCTAGATCTTTTGCACGCTTTCACTTCTGAATTTGAGCTCTAGAATCAGAAAAAAAAAGGATTTGTGATGTTTTCATTTTCATAGTTTATCTCCACGCAAGTATTGCTTTAATAGCTGTGGATTTTAGAGTTTTGAGGCATGTTCCCGGAATTTAATCCCCTTGTTTGTTTTGAAATTGAACAAGCAGGCATAAGGGAGTTGTTACGGACAGTGTTGAGGGAACATCCACATTATCTGTCAGCTTAGATGATGGTAGAGTGAAGCCTTTGGAACTTGGGAAGCAAGGCGTTCGATTTGTTCTTCAAAAACAAAAGAGATCGAAAATTTGAAGCGGGAACCCTAATTTACTTTTAGTGAGTGGATTTGTAGAGATTTTTTGTTCCCCCATTTTTCTAATCTGGCAGTTCTCTTATTTTGTACTCATGTTACTTGATAGCATAGGCATTTTGTTTTCAGTTAGTTAATTTTTCTAGTGAAGAAGAATACAAGGCTGTCCAATGACGCTTTTTATTGTTGTTGTTGGAATGCAATACTGTCCGATTTTCTTTTACACATCCCATCCCAATTCTAATTCACATTTGAGAACCCATCAAGGTGTCCCAATGAAAAAAATGGAATGTTGATATACTAGGTGATCCAGGTTTGAGCAATTTGTCAGTGTGTTGTGTGCGCTTTATTAAATGTTTAATTTATTAAATGTTTAAGATACTACGAGTGTTTTTGCTTTCCTACTAATCAAACCTCAATTTCTATCTTTCTACTATATTCATGCTAAATCATACTATAAAAGATTCAATACCAAAAAATTCCAAACTAAATAGGAAAGGGTAAATTACACAAATGGTCATTAAACTATCCTAAAAATGTAAAATGGTTACTATGCTTTCAAAAGTTTCATAATGACATTTTTGTTTTTTTCCTATTTAAAATTTGAATAATAGAACATTTAATCTTTTAAATTTACACATTCAATCAATTTAATCTCATTATTGATTCTAAATTAATTATCTTAAATTGAAGATTAAATGTGAATTATCATACTAATAACAATTAACGATCCAGTGACCATTTTGTAACAAAAAGCTAAAATTTAATGTCCATTATGTAACTTTTAAAAGTTTGATGATCATTTTGTATTTACTGGAATAGTTTAGTGATTATTTGTGTACTTTACCCAATAGGAAATGTTAAAAATATCTGAATAAACTCAACATATTTGAAATTATCCAAAATAATTTGTAAACGTAATACATGAGCCAGATACACCTTTTGAGTTATGAAAAATTGACAGCAAAATCTAATTGGTTATATTAATTGGAATCAATACAGGTACCATGACATATATTGATTCTTAATTATATAGGGGGTGGCGGCAAGTCCAACAGGAGCCAGAAACCAACACAATCATCTGAATCAAGTCCTCTTGGATGGCGAGGAAATGTAATCCCCGCATGCCTTCTTTGCTGCTTCCCAAGCTTCAGCTTCACTTGTGGTTGTTGGAGTTTTCTTATATGTTGCATAAACATAACATGTCGATATTCCAACAGATAGGATCAAGCCACCGCGATCGGTGTCGGCCTCTACCGAACACACTTCCAATCCATTCATCCAGGCTGCACCAGGACATTTTCATTGACCCTTAAATTTAGTTTTCAAGAAATCCTCATTGTGAAGGTAATGATGGAGGAACAAACTTTCAAGAGCTAATAATTGGTTTTATTGAAAGAAATGGATTAAACATGCTACTGCAATATCCAAAGAGATACTAAACCTGCCTGCTAATGGTTTTGCACGTGAAGAAGCCACTGCAAGTCCCGGAATCAATGTATTGTCATCTACTTCAATGCCCAGTAAATCCAAATCTAAACCGGCACCAAACACCAACCTTTCGTCCAAGGATGAAATCTCCTCTCGAACAGCTATAACGGAAACGAGAGAATGATGTCAAAAGGGAGCATGTTGAACAGAATACTACTAAGTTACTAACATTTCAGTTGAGAAATGAAGACAAATCCAGGGTCTGAAATATATTGCAGTAAGATATACCCGAAAAAGGTAACTGAACAAATGCCCATTTTTCTCCAAATAAGTTCTCTGGAAGTTCCATTGGGAAAGGGTTATCTAATGCCAAAAGTGGCTTGGAACCCTTTTGAAAACCAGGATGGCGCATATATACACTCTCATAACGTTCTTCCAACCAAAGTAGCAGTGACAGACACTGAAAAAACACAATAACCATCGAACATAAACATATAGATTTTCATGTTTGTAATTAGAAGCTGAAAACTGAACTTTATATCTACATTCTGTAACTTGTAAGAAACCACAAGATGCAAAACTCAAATCCTACATGTATGTAAATGAAAACAAACATTTATTTGATTATTTCCATACCCTGGAAAAGATTCAGAAACTCACCCGTTTACTTGGAACTGGCTTTATGCCAAGCTCTTTACATGCCTTAGTAATTATGGTTTGCATTTGTGACCTACAAATCCAACAAAACATGAACCAATTAAGACAATTCATTATGCCAACTAACAACATATGGACATTTGCATATGTTGTAAGAAAATTTGTAAAAGTTTACCTGAAGAACCGAACTTTTTCTGGCAAAGGGACATCTAAATCCTCACTTATGGTTACAAGAGCATCTTTCAAAGTGATACTATTGATAACATTGTTGGGGAAATACTTGGTATATTGAAGTGAAAGCGAACTGTCACATACTACGAGCTCCCATATCTTCTTGCCTCTGATATCTAGGATTGGCCTGGAGCAAAAATCCAGCTCCCACTCTGTAACACCGGCGGGATCGGTCTCCGGGTCAAGATAGCTCAATTCTGAAGTTGGGTCATCTTCTTCACCTTCATCAAAAGCTTCTTTCGGTACTGATACTGAGCTTTCGGTTACAGAGTTTTGTTTAAAACGGTGCAGATTTTGGTGGTTTTGAATGAAAAAAGGAATGATAGGTTGTTTGGTTTTGTTGAAAACTGAGGTTTTGAGATTGGTTTTTGAGATTGGAGTGATGGGGTTTTGATTCTTGTGGAATTGATGCTTAGAGTTGACATGGAAACAACTGGAAAAAAAACAATCAAAGAAATGGAAGATGATGGCGGGTTTTCAGTTATTGAAAGAACCTGAACCACACATATCTGTTGGCAAAGATGGACTGAGGTTTTTTTTGGATAGAGCGGTCTGTTATGGGATGCGGATGTTAAAAGAGCAAATTTCAAAATTTATAGGTAGATTGAAAATGCTAAATTATTTGATAATATTTTCGTTAATTTTTTAAAGTTTTTTTAAAGCATGAATACTTAATATTTTTAATAAATTTTTAATTTAAATAAAATATTAATATTTACAAAATAAAAACTAATACTTTAAAAAAATTCAAAAAACCCAACTGACAAATTTTAAAATAAAATCTAAATGCATTATGAACAATCCTGCCTATAAATATTCCGAAAACAATTCTTTCCTTTGAAATGTTAAGGCTTAATTTTATTAATCAAACTTTTCTGTTTTAAGATCAAATGTTAAACACGTGTATATATTGTTTCATATGATCAAATGTTAAACACGAGTATCTATTGTTGGGACAATTTAAATCTAACATGTTAGAGATAGAAAAAAGAGATATACGTGCAAATATATTTAAAAATTAATTTATTTGTTTTAAATATATTCCACGTTAAATAATATCCAAACTAACGATAACAAATAGATTAACAAAATATTTGATTGATATTTAAAATTTTGATTGGAATATTTTTAAATTTGAACATCACTTTAAAAAGTTTAGACATTAAGTTTAGAAGGACTTTTCCCATTTTTTAATAAATTAAATCCAAAATGTATATGAAATATATGTAGATACATGTTTTAAAATTTAATCCACGTTACATCCGACCTGGAATTAAACTTTTAAGTTGATGGTAGTCTGTCATTGGTTCGAAATTGATATTTTAAGGATTTAATTAAAATATTTTAAATTTAAATCAATTTAAAATTTAAATCATAGGGCATCTAATGAAATTAACCCAACTATAAGTAAAAAAAAAATAAGAAAGAAAAGAGCTTTAAGAAGCCGCTGCTTAATTTTTGGGAGGATTGAACTGAGGAGATCTGGAGTTAGGACATATTATCGTTTTCCTCGGCTCCTCCCTGCACCGCCTTCCAGAAGCCGGTCGTTGCCAAAACAACAAAAGCCTCTATCTCCTATATGTAATGACTGTAAGCTTTAGTCTTTCAATACCTTCACTTCTTTCTTTATGTTTTCTTTTTTCTGATGCGGATAATGCTTGCGTGCGTTCTTCAACTGTTCGATTAAATGTCTCTGAAAAGCCCTTGTCTTCAAAAGTTACATATGTTTCCCTACACATCAATTGTTTCCTTTAAAAACAACGTGTCTATAGATGTTACTTGGTCTATTTTCTTAATTCGGAGTTTTTTTAAAAAAAAAAATTAACATCATGTTTGTCGTTAAATGAGGAGTAGCAAAATTTTGTAGCTATTGCAGGTATAATTTGAACGTTTGATCTAGCTTCCTTTAATGGATAGGTACCTAAAGGAGCAGGCCTTGTCTTGTTAAAAGGATGAAGAAGCTTTCAGCTTATTGTTTGATGATTTCGTCATTTACACCTTTTCATTCTATTATCCTTAAAAAACCTCGCAGATTTTCTATAAATATACCTTTCAACCATTCAACTAAATCAAGGACCATTTCTTATTCTCAAAACGTTCAAATACATACAGAAGACGTGATGGTGCGAGCCGATATGTCCCTCCTCTGTTTAGGTACGTAATAAATCTATGGCTCCCCCTTTTTTTCTTTTTCCAAGCACTCTATGAATGAGAATGTATCTTTATTGTATGGGTTTGCAGCGTAGCTCCCATGATGGAATGGACAGATAATCATTATAGGACACTTGCACGCCTCATCTCAAAACAAGCGTGGCTTTATACAGAGATGCTTGCTGCTGAAACTATTGTTTATCAGCAAGGAAATCTGGTAAGTTAGTGAGAGAAACATTTACTTTGTTGCATGTTGCACGCTGGGGAAACTCAAATTGAAATCCCTTAGATAAATTCAGAACACATATAAAGACAGAAAGAAAGCAGTGGAAATCGAAGGTGTATATTGGATTTCTCTGGCTGTATTTGGTGAATATATTTTGATTGTTGAACTAATGCTTGCTAGTGTTAGACTGTAAACTGTTAATAATTGTTGATTCTCTTGATTTCGTCTTTTTTTGCATGCCCAGGACAAGTTCTTGGCATATTCTCCTGAACAGCATCCTATCGTCCTTCAAATTGGTGGGAGTAAATTAGAGAACTTGGCAAAAGCCACTGAACTTGCTACTGCGTATAACTATGATGAGATTAATTTCAAGTTTGTACCATTTCTTTACATGATTTTATTCATTTCCTTTTTGCTTTGCAATTTTTCTCAACTGATGCATTTTCTTTTCTTTGTTTTTCATTATTGTTCCTGCCCTGAAACTAGCTGCGGATGTCCTAGCCCAAGAGTTGCAGGGCATGGGTGCTTTGGTGTTCGGCTTATGCTTGATCCAAAGGTTAGATAGCTGTGCTTGTAAAATTCAATATAACAAGCTGATTAGATAACATTTTTCTTTTCCAATGTGCACTTACATGTTCATTTTATACTTACAAGGAAAGTTTGTTGGAGAGGCTATGTCAGTCATTGCTGCCAATACAAATGTTCCTGTCAGTGTTAAATGCCGGATTGGTGTTGATGATCATGATTCATATAATGAGCTCTGTAAGTTCTTTTGCCAGTATTACCTTTTTAACTGAAACTAAATCAAATGATTATTGTTGCCTTTTCTTTTTCGTAGTTAGGGAAGGATTGTTCCCATCATTGTACACGTGTATGGTGGGAGGAGCATCCCCCCAAAAAAGTTCAATTACTCCTTAGGTCCCTATTAGTTTTGAAACTAGGCAAATTAAGTCCCAATTTTTGGTTTAAATTCTTAGGTTTCAATTAATTTTGAAATTGGGCAAATTAGAATTCCCACACATTTTTAAACTTTAAATTGGTGGCTTAACAATTAGACCTTGACCCCTATTTTATTACTATTTTTATTTCCCCCAATATTTCATCATTGTGCCGTCCCTGGCTGATGGCTTCATCGGATGCTATATTTTTCTTTCTCCATTTCAGGTGATTTTATCTACAAGGTTTCTTCACTTTCACCAACTAGGCATTTCATCATACATTCACGGAAGGCTCTACTAAATGGCATTAGCCCAGCAGATAACCGAAGAATTCCCCCACTAAAGTATGCTTTCATATTTATTAACATCAGAGAGTTCAGTTACCTTACCTGTTCATATAAATTGATATATTACCACCATACACAAGAAAAGCTGTTGATAACTTGCTTTTCTCTAAATTCAGATATGAGCTCTATTATGCACTCTTGCGTGACTGTCCGGACTTAACATTTACCATAAATGGCGGCATTAATTCTGTTGTTGAGGTAAACCTTTGTCAAAACCTTAATTCCTTAATAATAATTAGTTTCCTATACCCCTATATTGTTATTTGGTGATGCCATAAATGTCATGGTAGGATCATATTCTGTTACTTCTTATGCTATGATGAGAATATTTTCCTACATGGATTCAAATTGAAGGAATTTTGCAGTATTTCTTTTGTGGATCTTATTGCTATTTCATTCGGCAGTTAGTAATTACCATTAAATAACATATGTTTCGTGCTGGAAAATTGAACTCGACTTCTGCTAATTGCTTTACCCTTTGGAAAGCAGATAGGGAACAGTAAACTTCTGCATAAAAGAGAAATGTTTTGTTTGGGTGGCTTAGAATTTAATTTGCTTGGGGTCTTTAACTACCTCTGCCTTCTGTTTGGCATTGCTCTCCTAACTCTTGAGTCTTGTCTGTAATAACCTGTTTTCAACCAATACCCATACCCAACAACACTCAAACCCGGATTAGGCCCAAATTCCCCAAACCGGCCCAAACACATAATCTGACCCAAATAAAAAACCCTAAAACTAATAACCTAATGTAACCCTAATCCCTAAACCAGCCACCGTCGCTCGATTTTGGCCACCGAAACCCCAATTCCTAACCCTATATTAACCATCCCTAAATCAAAACTCTAAATTTATCCAATCCAATTCCTAATCAAACCCTAATCTAACAAAATTATACCCTAAAACCTACCACTACCCATCACTCATTTCATCCGACCTATACCCCGAAAATTTGCCCCTAAATCCGCCTTTTCCAGATCTGCATAAATGAAGGGGATTTGTTAGTTTTTTTAATTGTAAGTCTTTGGTTATAAAACCGAATGGAAACAAATGTAATTTGGGGGGGGGGGAGGGGAAGTTGAGATAAAAAAAAATAGAGAGAGAGGGCAGAAGATCAAAAAGTGTAAACAAAAAATAGAGATAATAAACTTTTTCTTGAGAAATTCGGAACCAGATCACTTTTATTTTTGAATCAAAGGTGTTTTTTTCTTCATTTTAAATCTTGTGTCAAAAGTTGAATCAAAATTTTCTTTTTAGTTTTAATTCGAATCTAAAGTTTTTTTTAAAAAAAAAGAGAAAAGAAGCAGGTTCGAACCTTACTTGGTTGGTCGAATCCACGCCGTGAGGCCGTTGTGGCTGGTGACCGGGGTTTGAGATGGTGGCGAGTGGCTGCCGTCGGTGAGGAGAGCGACGTCGCTGCTGTGAGATGTGAGAAGAGAGGATGAGTGAAATAGGATGATTAGGGTTTTATTTTTGTTGTTATAATATGTTTCGAATGAAAAAATAACCCTCAATATCTATTTTAAACCAACATCACGAAATGACGCCGTTTTAGGTGATTTGACCCGCAGTGACCCGTTAACTCGGGAAGGATCCGCGCATTTTAAATGGGTAAATTACCCTATTGATCGCCGAATTCTTACCCGCTTATGCCTTTGTCCAGTGTAAAATTATGTTTTTAGTCCATATTCTTCTTTTCCGCCTCTTTTTTCATCATTCTTTTATTTTAATTTCGCACTTCTATTTTTATTTTATTTCTATTTAGTCACTGTTCTTTTGCATTTAATTTCCAGCATGCTTTTTCTGTTAATTTACGTTTATTCCCTTGTATTTTACATTTTGTTCATTTTAATCCCTAATTTATTATTATTTCATGTCATATAATTTAATCGTCATGCATTTTAGTCCTTAATCTTTAGATTCATGTTGTTTAGTTAAATCATGCACTATTATTATTATTATTATTATTATTATTATTATTATTATTATTATTATTATTATTATATAAAGTAGTTTACTTTATGTATTGTATATTAATATCATATATAAGAAGTATGTATATACACATATATATTTTACCTTGGTTCATACTTTTATATATAATATATATTTATATTTTATGTATTATAAATATGTATACATATAAGGTTTTATATATTTATAAAAATAAAATATAGTTTTTTACAATATAGATATAAAGATAATAATAAGTACTCGTTTTTTTTTTCTAAAAAGAATATATGTATATATATAAATTATTAGCCATATAGGTATATATTTTTAATAAATGATATATATTACCTTAAATATAATATTTTATGCATATACATGTAAATAATAATAAATACTTGTTTTTGTAAATATACATATATAAAGTTTGTTAACTTTATATATAGATTTTTTTTTATAAATATAATTATTAAATATATTTTACCATAAGTAATATATTTTAAGTATATAAGTACATATACATGCTACATTATATTATTGCATTCTAATAGCATTTTATATGCTGTATTAAGGTAATATTCTTTTATTCAAAAATTTCGAGAATTAGTGTCCCGAGCGTAAGAGGATGCGACCTTCTCGATACCCCTAAATAAAAGAATATCCTTATCATTTTAGGATACGATATTAAAGGGAATTTTCTTTTATTTAGAAAATTGAGAGACTATTTCACGGGCGTAAAGGGAAGTAAATTTCCCGGTTATTCTAAATAACGAAACGTTTCTTTAAATATTTAGAATATTAAATAATTGACTAGGTACTAATTTTGGGCGGTGTGGGGGTGTTAATCCTTCCCCATTCGTAACCGACTTCTGGACTCGAATTTTTAATCTCTGGTTTTGTTTTAGTGTCCGGTCTACCATTTTAAAATGATCGGTGGCGACTCCACATTTTTAATTCTAAAAATTGGGCGGGATTTTTTCCAAAATAAATTAAATCAAAAGAAAATTTTAAACCCGAAATAAAAGGGAGCACCGGACGAATTTAAATGATTACAGCTGGCGACTCCGCTGGGACCTTTTTAAAATAAAAAGAGAGTCAAGCCGCGAGTCGATTATTTTTTAGTCTTGGTCGTTGAAAATTGACAAATTCGATTTTAATTTAAAATATGTTTCTGTTTTTTGTTAATAAGGCATGCATTTTATTTTCTGTAAAAATAAAATGTTTTATTTTTACTGCTTAGTATAAGTGAATATATACATAAGGTGTCAAAGGTTTGAAAGTTTCTCCTCACACACAGTGCACTTGCATTGCATATCATGAGCTTTCTACCCGAGCTCTGTCATATTTTAAGTAGAAGTGTGATACCGCCTTTGTGTGGGTTATCACCGTATAGGTTGGTGAACCGCTTTCGGGATATATTTCTTATGCTTTCGTATGGGTTACCTCCGTATAGGCATAAGAGATGTATCCCCCTGAATTGAACTTGGTCCGTTTGAAACCTATATTGGGTGAGGATCAGGGGCATTGCTACCTTTAGTAAGGAACAACGAAGACAATTCGGGTACCATCCCTTAGAACTGAACCACATATAATGGACCATAGGAGCCTTACTTTAGAAACGGAACCCGTTAAAAGTTTAAAGGAGAAACGCTTCTAACTTTTTGTCTATTTTATAAATTTATTTCATGAATAATATGCCCGGTAGAAATCATACCGGGTAGGATTTTTCTTTTGTAAATAAAAATATGTCGGGTAGATATCATGCTGGGTAGGAATTTGTTTATATTTTATTATGTCGGGTAGATATTATGCCGGGTATGATCTTTTTTTTGTAAATACAATATTCGGGTAGAAAAGCACGATGGGTAGGATTACTTTTTTAAATAAAGCATGTCTATCAGTAGGTTTTATACCGTTTTTTTATAAAAGTTACTATTTTTTATCGGTACTAACCCGGTTATTTTGTTTGTGCATTGCAGGTACATCTCATGCATTTTCATATTTGCATTTCATCATAACACATCATCATTTCCAAATTAAGGGGCCTGATTTCGAAAATTCTGATCGCAGCCATTCTGGGGCATCAATGCCAGCCGTATCTGCATCAGTTTTTTCGCTTAAAGTAAATCTTAAGAAATAGAGAGTCGTCTAGCAAGAGTAAAACAAGCATGTGAAGACATGAAGAATGACATAAATAATGCGCAACAAGCAACTCGCGATCATATCGAGCAATCACACATGGATCTGCTAGATCAGATAGCTGTTATGCGGGCTGGTAAAGATCCTAAGAGAAGAAAGTGATTGGTTATAAACTTAAGTGCAGTGGAAACGACAGAATGTACATACAAGACACTGCTGCAAGTGCCGATTCTAGTTAAAAAATAAACCAGGTCTTCATCACATGGGAGAATTAATGCCCAAAATAACAACAGTGAACATGTCATCCCTGATCAGAGCATCATCAACAAGATGGGTCAAGTAGGTATCGAGGTGGTCAAGCGGATTGAAGATTTGTACAAGCGGGTTGAAGATGCCAAAATTTGAAAAATTCAATGGAACAAGCTCTCTGTCCGCTCACCTTACCATGTTTTGCCGAAGAATGACAGGGCATGTAGGCAACGAGAAACTCTTAATCCATTGCTTCCAAGAAAGCTTAAAGAGGTTTACTGCCATGTGGTGTAACCAACTAAGCCAAGACCAGATACGATCATGGAAGGATCTGGCCAAAGCCTTCATCGAGCAATACAAACATATAATTGACATCGATGCAGATCGTCTAACACTGCAGAGCATGGAAAAGAGGCCCAATGAGAGCTTTCGACAATATGTGCAAAGGTGGAGAGATATTGCGCAAGTACAACCACCGCTGCTAGAGAAAGAGATAATGCCTACTTTTGTAAGGACTCTGGAAGGTCCATTTCTAAAATACATGTTGGGCAATGCGGCTAAGAGTTTGGAAGACCTCGTGATGTCTGACGAACTCATTGAAGCGGCTATCAGAGAAGGGAAGATTACCGACCCTAGCCAAGAAAGAGATGAGTTAGAAATCTACACAATGGGATCTTATTCGACCAACCGACCTTGGTTCTCACACCAGCCCAGTTACTCGTCCTTACATCGACCGAAAGTTTCTCAAAAAGTCATGTATCCAATCCTGATGACTTATACAGAGCTACTCCCAATACTGGTCGAAAAGAGCTTGATAGCCTCGGTCTAGTCTAAACCGAAAGAGCCTCCTTACCCCGAAGGATACGATGTCGACGCTGTCTGTAACTATCATATAGGAAGCTCGGGCCACACCATAGAGAATCGTGGGGCATTGGGGAACAAGGTGTAGAGCCTGATCAAGAGCGGCACTCTGAAGTTCAACAATGGGGTCCCCTGGACGAGTTGATTGAAGATTGAAGAAGAATGAATGACCTGCAGAGGCTTAATTCTTTTTGTTGGGTCATCTTTGTGGCCTAAAATCTTTTTGAGTAATGCAGGAAATCAACATTTTACCTACGCCCGAAGGTAAAAAGAAATTTTTTTTATAAGAGCATGTGATTATCCAATGCATTCCCCCCATGTTTTATTTTGAAAAAAGCCCACAAAAACAAACAAAATTCAAAATTTAATTCATTTATACTTTTCTAAAATTTTTGTCCGTATTTTCAAAGAACCACATTGGACAATTAATTCTCAAACAGTATGTAAGCACTTAATTCCTTTACTTCATGAAAAATTCTTATTTTGAAAATATTCTTTGAAACAAAAAGATTTTTTGCATTACTTTTTTAGAAATATAAGGTACAAAGACCTAAGGCCTATGGCTATTCAAAACAAAAGAAAGCCTTCAAAAGTATTCAGTCAAAAAGACATCTAAAAGGTAAATGAGGTAATATTTTATCGGATAAAGCTGTCGTTCCCTCGAGAAGATGAAAAGAGACGAGTCTGCAAATGTCATTCAAGCTCAGAAATTTGAATCAAGAAAATGAAGAATAAGAACAAAGAAGATTTGGGGGCAAGCTTTTGCTCGATAAAAATAGAAGATCAAACTGAACCAAAGGGAGAAGATCCCTGCGAATATTTCATGCATCATGACAAACATAACATTGTATCGTGATATCACCAAAATGTAACTATGCATCATGAAAGCATACTTGGAGACATATGCATCATTGTATCTCTTAAACTTGACCATACATCATGACATATACTTGGAGACATATGCATCATGAAAGCATACTTGGAGACATATACATCATTTCATCTCTTAAACTCGACCATACATCATGACATACATAACATTGCATCCTTGCATCATCGCAAAAGCATGCACATGCATCCGATTTACATAAATACAGGAAATGATTTTTAAAACTCAATCCTTTCATAAGAATATTTTGCCTAGCTTCTGGAAATTTTTTAAAACTCAATCATTCCATTAGGATATTTTTTCAAACTTCTGGAAAATTTTCAAAACTCGATCCTTCCATAAGGATATTTTTCCAAACTTTTGGAAAATTTTTAAAACTTAATCATTCCATAAGGATATTTTTCTAAACTTCTGGAAAATTTTCAAAACTCAATCCTTAAAACTCAATAATTCCATAAGAATATTTTTCCAAACTTCTGAAAAATTTTCAAAACTCAATTCTTCCATAAGGATATTTTTCTAAACTTCTGAAATTTTTTTAAAACTCAATCCTTACACAAGGATATTTTTTTTTAATTTCTAGAAAATTTTCAAAACTCAATCCTTCCATAAGGATATTTTTTCAAACTTTTGGAAAATTTTCAAAACTCGATCCTTTCATAAGGATATTTTCCAAACTTTTGGAAAATTTTTAAAACTCGATCATTCCATAAGGATATTTTTCCAAACTTCTAAAAAAATTTTAAAACTCAATCCTTCCATAAGGATACTTTTTAAATTACAATCTTTTCAAAAGAATATTTTCTAAACTTCTGGATAATTTTCAAAAATGAGTTCCATAACTCAATCTTTTCAAAAGGATATTTTTCCAAACTTTTGGATAATTTCCAAAATGGGTTCTATAACACAATCCCTCAAAAAGGATATTTTCAAAGAACCGAGTTTCATAACTTAGTCCTTTCATAAGGACACTTTTTTTTCAAACTTTATCCTTTCATAAGGATATATTTTTTTACCAAAATAAATGTCTTATTTCCATCCTTACTTAAGGAGGAAAAAAAAGAAAGAGAAATCAAAAAACAAAAAAAAAGAGAAAAAAAGAAATTCAAAAAAAAAGAAAAAAGAACCTTTTGAGAATGTTTGAGGCATGAATCCAAACTAAAGCCTTGAAAACAAAGAGAATGAAGAAGATTACTTCCATCAAGTTTCAATACCCTTGACATGAAGGAGTGGAACCTAAGAAAAAGAAGAAGATTGTTTGGCATCTTCAAGAAGAAAAAATAGATAATTTTCAACAGAATTCAGCCTCTTTGACACGGAGTAAAAAGAATCAAA
Source organism: Hibiscus mutabilis (assembly GCA_019671005.1). Classification (NCBI taxonomy): domain Eukaryota; kingdom Viridiplantae; phylum Streptophyta; class Magnoliopsida; order Malvales; family Malvaceae; genus Hibiscus; species Hibiscus mutabilis. Next base: position 11,163,768 of record CM033720.1, read on the forward strand.
TTAAACTTTTGATCATGCATCTTCGTCGGTGTTGCAGTTTGATCAACCATACAAACTTTAGACATTGTATCCTCGGCGATATGGTTACTTGGTCAAATCAAATTTCAGATATTGCCTCTTCGTTGGTGTTGCAACTAGATCAACTTTATGAACTTCAGACCTTGTACCTTCGGCGATATGGTTACCTAGTCAAGTACAAACTTTCGATCATGCCTCATCGTCGGTGTTGTAGCTGGATCAACCTTCTAAACTTCAGACCTTGTCTCATCGGCGATACGGCAGCCTGGTCAAAATTTACTGACTGTTAAGTTTACCTTTTTCATCAGTTTTGTAGTTGTAAAAAAGAGGAAAGAAAAATTCAAAAAATCAAAAAAAAGAAGAAAAAAAAAGAGAAAAAATTCAAAAAAAGAAAAAGAAAAAAAAATTCAAAAAAGAGAGAAAAAAGAAAGAGAAAAATGAAAATCAAGGTGAAAACCCAAATGGGCGCCTTGAAAAGATCTTTTTCAAACATCTCTAAGGCACGAACCTATAAGGAGGCATTAGACATTCGAAATGAAGATACGATAGTCTCATCTTCCTAGAGTGGCAGTGGAATAAGTACCAACACAAATATGTTGCAATGGAGAAGATGAACTACAACATCTGAACCTTTCTCCTTGAACTTCCAATGGAGAAGATGAACTACAACATCTGAACTTTTCTCCTTGAACTTCCCATGGAGAAGACCACAACATCTGAACTTTTCTCCTTGAACTTCCAATGGAAAAGATGAATTATAACATCTGACCCTTACTCCTTGAACTACCAATAGAGCAGGTCACCCGTCCAATAACAGAGGAACTACATCCTTAGATCTTTACTCATTCCAATAGAGCAGATCACCCGACCCTATCTCCTTGAACTAACAATGAAGCATGTCACCTATCCAATAAAAGAGGAACTACAACCTCAGATCTTTACTCTTAAACTTACAATAGAGCAGATTACCTGACTCTATCTCCTTGAACTTCTAATGGAGCGAGTCACCCATTCAACGGAAGATGAAGCAAGAAAAAAATAAAAAAAGAGAAAAAAACAAAAAAAAAGAGAAAATGGTGAGCAAGAAAGCATCTGTTTTCGATCGAGCATCATTGTACTTTGGTAAGTCTCAACCAAGGAAACAGAGGAGCAAATTGATCGAAGAACTCAACGTCCTCAAAGAACGAAGATCGAAGACCTACTGAATACTGAAGACCGAAGACAGAAGACAAGCGCCAAGGAAGAGAAGCAGCAAATTGAAGTCATTTTGTTTCCCCAACCTCTATTTTAAAGATTTTGCTTCCCCAAGAATGACAGGGTGGATCAATCAAGAAAGAAGACTTGCGTCGAAAAGAAAGAAAATTTGCCAAAAATGAAGACATACGTCAAGAGGGAAGAAGCTCAGCTGGACCAGACAAAACGAGTAATTTTTTAGTCTTTGTTTTATTGCTGTTACACAACAATGAGCAAAGAAGGACAGCTGACCCGTTTTCAACCAATACTCATATCCAACAACACTCAAATCCAAATTAGGCCCAAATTCCCCAAACTGACCCAAACACATAATCTGACCCAAATAAAAAACCTAAAACTAATAACCTAATGTAACCCTAATCCCTAAACCACCAACCTTTCCTACCGCCGCCTTATCTGCCGTCGCCGCCGTCACTCGATTCTGGCCACCAAAACCCTAATTCCTAACCTTATATTAACCATCCCTAAATCAAAACCCTAAATTTATCCAATCCAATTCCTAATCAAACCCTAATCTGACAAAATTATAGCCTAAAACCTACCACTACCCATCACTCATTTCAGCTGACCTATACCCCGGAAATTTGCCCTTAAATTCGGCTTTTCCAGATTTGCATAAATGAAGGGAATTTGTTAGTTTTTTTATTGTACGTCTTTGGTTATAAAAATGAATAGAAACAAATGTAATATGGGGGAAGTTGAGATAAAAAAAATAAAGAGTGCAGAAGATCAAAAAGTGTAAACAAAAAATAGAGATAATAAACTTTTTCTTGAGAAATTCGGAACCAGATCTCTTTTATTTTTGAATCAAATGTGTTTTTTTCTCTTCATTTTAAATCTTGTGTCAAAAGTTGAATCAAAATTTTCTTTTAAGTTCTAATTCGAATCTAAAGTTTAAAAAAAAGAGAAAAAAGAAGGTTTGAACCTTACCTGGTTGGTCGAATCCACACCGTGAGGCCGTTGTGGCCTGTGACCGGCGTTTGAGATGGTGGCGAGTGGTTGCCGTCGGTGAGGAGAGCGGCGCCGCTGCTGTGAGATGCGAGAAGAGATGATGAGTGAAATAGGATGATTAGGGTTTTATTTTTGTTGTTATAATATGTTTTGAATGAAAAAATAACCCTCAATATCTGTTTTAAACCAACATCACGAAACGACGTTGTTTCAGGTGATCCGACCCGCGGTGACCCGTTAACCCGGGACAGATCCACGCATTTTAAATGGGTAAATTACCCTCTTGATCCCCGAACTCTTACCCGCTTATGCCTTTGTCCAGTGTAAAATTACGTTTTCAGTCCATATTCTTCTTTGCCACCTCTTTTTTCATCCTTCTTTTATTTTAATTTCGTACTTCTATTTTTATTTTATTTCTATTTAGTCACTGTTCTTTTGCATTGAATTTCCAGCATGCTTTTTCTGTTAATTTACGTTTATTCCCTTGTATTTTACATTTTGCTTATTTTAGTCCCTAGTTTATGTATTATTTCATGTCATATAATTTAATCGCTATGCATTTTAGTCCTTAATCTTTAGATTCATGTTGTTTAGTTAAATCATGCACTATTATTATTATTATTATATAAAGTAGTTTACTTTATGTATTGTATATTAATATCATATATAAGAAGTATGTATATACACATATATATTTTACCTTAGTTCATATTTTTATATATAATATATATTTATATTTTATGTATTATAATATGTATATATAAGGTTTTATATATTTATAAAAATAAAATATAGTTTTTTTTACAATATATATAAAGATAATAATAAGTACTCGTTTTTTGTAAAAAGAATATATGTATATATATAAATTATTAGCCATATAGGTATATATTTTTAATAAATGATATATATTACCTTAAATATAATATTCTATGCATATACGTGTAAATAATAATAAATACTTGTTTTTTGTAAATACATATATAAAATTTGTTAACTTTATATATATATAGATTTTTTTATAAATATAATTATTAAATATATTTTACCATAAGTAATATATTTTAAGTATATAAGTACATATACATGTTACATTATATCATTGCATTCTAATAGCATTTTATATGTTGGATTAAGGTAATATTCTTTTATTTAGGGATTTCGAGAATTAGTGTCTCGGGCGTAAAGTGATGTGGCCTTCTCGATATCCCTAAATAAAAGAATATCCTTACCATTTTAGGATACGATATTTAAAGGATTTTTCTTTTATTTAGAAAATCGAGAGACCATTTTCTGGGCGTAAAGGGAAGTAAATTTCTCGATTGTTCTAAATAACGGAACGTTTCTTTAAATATTTAAAATATTTTCATACATTTAAGAATCGTATTTTAAATTTTATTCGAATTCGTGATTTCCAACACTAAGACATTAAATAATCGACTAGGTACTAATTTTGGGCGGTGTAGGGTGCTAATACTTCCCCATCCGTAACCGACTCCCGGACTCGAATTTTTAATCTCTGGTTTTATTTTGGTGTCCGGTCTACCATTTTTAAAATGATCGCTGGACTCCATATTTTTAATTCCAAAATTCGGGTGGGTTTTTTTCCAAAATAAATTAAATCAAAAGAAATTTTTAAACCCGAAATAAAAGGGAGCGCCGGACAGATTTGAGTGATTACATTGTCAGTGTGCTGACATGTGAAACCTATATCTTATTATTTATGGACATTTAAAATTGTAGGCAAGTGCAGCTCTAAGAGAAGGAGCTCATGGTGTTATGGTTGGACGAGCTGCATATCACAAGTATGTGTAATGCATCTCTTACTTTTTGCTTGCTATTTAAGCATTGTTTTCTCTGTATTAGCTGACTAAAAGTTATTGGTTCTTAAACAGCCCTTGGCAAACTTTTGGACATGTTGATACTGAAATATATGGTGCACCAAGTAGTGGTATTACACGCCGCGAGGTTGATGGAAGATTGCTGCCCTTAATTCATGTATTTTGCTCAATTGTTATTAAGTTAATATCCTCTTATTGTTTTTATTTCTACTTTTAGATCCTTCAACGTTATCAAGAATATGGAGACTTTGTTCTGGGGAAAGATGGAAATAATAGACCTAATGTTCGAGAAGTGGCAAAGGTAGGCAGTTTTGTCAGCTTCACAGCATAATTGCAATTGTCGTTGTTTATTACAGGGACTGTTAGTGGTAGTTGCAGGTGGTTTTCAAAACCTTCAAAAATGTACCAATGTTATTATTAGGCTTAATATCAAAATAAGTGCCTAAGCTATCCCGTTATTCTCTTTTAGGTGCCTACATTTTTTCTCCTTTTATGTGCCTAAACTATCAATTTTGCCCCTTTTAAGGTCAACCGAAGTACTTATTTTGACCAAAAAATAATATTTTGGGCATCTAAAAGGGGTAAAAAAAAGTTTAGGCACATAAAAAGGAAAAACAGGATAGTTTGGGCACTTATTTAGATATTAAGCCTTATTATTATCTGATTGATGGTTTGGTCATGTTTATTTAAGGTTCATCTTTATTTTAATATTTGGCCTTTTTACCACTTTAACTTAAGCCATAATGTATCTTAGCAAATCTGCTACAATATCTGCAGCCTCTAATCAACCTTTTCCACGCGGAGACTGGAAATGGTCTGTGGAAGCGCAAATCTGACTCTGCTTTCATGCATTGCACGGTAGAAAATTATTTCTGGATAGTTTTTTTCCTTGAAAGAATCTACAGAACCCAACCACTCAATGCACAGATAAATTTTCTTTAGCTTTTATCATTTAAGGAATGCAGTCAATTACATTAATCAAAGTAGCTTCCTGAAACCGTGGATCCGTAAATTTATGATTGGAGTCCTTAAATTCTTATAGCACCCTTGCAAACTTTTCTTAATGTCTGCCTAACACAGTTTTTGTTATTGCAGACAATGAAATCCTTCTTCGAGGAAACGTTCGTGGCAATACCTGATTCTGTCTTGGATGCACCTATTGCTTGGGGGGTACCATCTGGTCGTGAAGATCTTTTTGCCAATGTACATGATTTAATGCCACCCCCATATCATGCAAGAGAAGAGGAGGCATTGTTTGCTTAGATTTATAATGTCCTGAACCCCTCAGTTCCATTTGATATTAGTCTCAAGTCACAATATTTTTTTAGGAATACAAACCTAATTGGTCCCATGTATGATGAATTCTAATTATATCATAAGTTAATCTACAAAATTTTGCTTATTTCAATTAGATCCACTTGAATATTCCCATTTTCAGTCATTTTTGTTTTATTATCATCTTTTATCCTTTCTTCGCCTGTAGTAGCAAAGGGTTATCTAGAGGGAGAGGTAGGCTTTCTCTTAATTGTTGGTCCCCAATCCAAGGGGTTTTAATGGCTACCATTTGATTTGTATAATACGAATGATGTGGCACTCCAAGATTGGTCCAAAATCGTCCTCCGATAAGATTGGTATTTAGATGCTCTTCCCACCTCCTTATTTCATATTCCTAGGCTTAGTCCTCCATATCAGAAATCCTTTGTGGCTTCTGCAGAAAAACAAAAAAGAGAATGGCTTCTATTACCATGACAGCACCATTCCTCAGCGCCACTAACCTCACAAAAGTTTCCCCCAGAATGGGGCAGCGGAGGCTTGTTGTGGTGGCCAATGCTGCCAAAGGAGGTGAAGTAGAGAGTGTGCAGTTGAGTGGTGAGACCAAAAGAGAGTCCAGCAATGGCAGGAGGGAGTTGATGTTTGCCGGTGCAGCTGCCGCTCTTTGCTCGGTTGTGGGGGTCGCAATGGCGGAGCCTAAACCTGGGAGCGCAGAGGCCAAGAAGGCATATGCTACTGTTTGTGTCACCATGCCAACTGCAAAAATCTGTCACAACTGAGGCTACTGTATTGGTCGTTGCTGGAGTAGTCTGGGAATGGGCTATGGGGGTGAAGGATTTAATTTATCAGTGCTTGTAATTTTTAATAATGAAGGAACTTAATTTGATTTTGTGCTTTTTTATCATGTTTGATGTGTTGATTTGTTTCATTTTTCATCATTCTGGTTTGGTTCCTAAACTAACGCTCCTTCATATTTCCAAACAACACGTTTCCATACATTATGTTCAGAGAATTTGATCTTGTTTGTTTCTTTAAAATTCCTCAACTATTCCGTCAAGATACCGTTGGGTTTATGAATATGACATATATCAATAAATAATAATTGCATTTATCATTATAAAAGGATTATTTAAAATTAAAGTGATCCAATACGATTAAAGTTAACTGGACTTCACTAATATAAAATATGAGTCAAATATGTGTAGATATCTAAATAACTAATTTTTCTAATTGATGATGGGCTGATTAGAGAAAAAAAATAATGCAAAAAGTTTTTTTTTAATTACGGTCCTTAATTTTTTTTGATCAAAAGTTATGATCCTTAAATTAAATATGAATTAATTTTCCGACATCTCGTCTTTGAAAAATGAGCCACCTTCTCCAAATACATGTGTGTTAATTATCAAAATTTAAAGTTCTTAACCTATTATTATTATTATTATTTTGAACAAGAAAGTATCCTAGATTATATTTAAAAAAATTATAAAAGGATCACACCACAACCATTGAAAATACAATGTGAAAAATAAATAGAGTAAACTTCAAAGAATGTAAAAGACATAAGAAGTAAAACAAAGAATATAATTTGACCAAAAAGCTCTATGGGTTAAGCATTCTGCGAGTTTCTGGCACATCGGCAAACTATCATAAAGGAATCAAAAAAATACCAGACCGTCAACCATCTTGTGACTCAAAACGCTTAGTAATTCTTGTTATTTGAACGCTAAATTGTCATAATAACAAACAATACTGTCACATAGACAGACAAACCTGCAAAAATGCAGACATCACTTTGTAAAAAAACTTGCATAGTCTTCTAAATAAAATTCAGCAACGATATAATTTGACCAAAAAGCTCTATGAATCAAGCATTCTGCGAGTTTCAGGCACATCGACAAACTATCATAAAGGAATCAGAAAAATATCAGACCATCGACCATCTTGTGACTCAAAACGCTCAGTAATTCTTGTTATTTGAACGCTAAATTATCATAATAACAAACAATATTATAACATAGACAGACAAACCTGCAAAAATACAGACAAAATGCCATACAAATAGACGAAAAAAGTCAAAAAAAACATATATAAAATGACTCTGGCAAAGTAAAACAAAGAAAAAACAACAAAACTAATAAAGAATAAATGATTCTTCATCAAAGGAGAAGAATTTTATTTATATGCAATCAACATAAAAATTAACAACCAGACGACAACATGAAAGTCGTCGCCTAAAACAACTTCAATGAAGAAGAAAAACTTAAGAGATTTTTTTTAAAAATAAAAATTTCAGATAAAATAAAGTAAATAATCTATTATTATTTTATACCTAATTTTTATTATTAACTATACGACATAATAAATCCTGAATTATTCAATTTATATAATTTTGTTTGGGTTCTAAGAGGTCCGTCATTAACAACTAAGCTATTTGCCACTCGATTAGTCTCACGATAGGAGTGGATCACTTTTGACCTCTCATCGAGCTTTGACATACCCAAAATACTACGAAACATGGAATTAAAAAGCTGGCCAGGAGCACATTAGACATATATATGAATAGTATTGTAAAAAGAAGAGACATATTGTGAGTTATTTGAGTTTGATTTAATTAAAGTTCGGTTAATATTAGATTCGACTGAACTCGATTCGACCTCGAATTCGGCTCAGGTTCTTAATGAGAGCCGAGTTACTCAATACCCGACTCGAAAAGCTCGCGAGCTACTCGAAAATATAATATATTAATTTTTTATTTTTTAAAGTTAAAGAACTAAAATGTATGTTGGTGGATATTATTATTATTACTATTATTATTATTGACACTGTAAATGAGACGAGACAGACCGTGAGCTATTCAAGTTCGACTCAGTCAAAGCTCGGCCAACACTCGGCTCGAGTTCTTAACGAGCCGAGTCGAGCACACTATTGGGCTTGACTTGAGCTTGAACTCGACCCGAGTTCTTAACGAGCCGAACTCAGTACTACTCGAGCTCGACTCGGCTCATTTACACCCTTATATACGAACAATCATTACACTATCCATTTTTAAGAGTAAGTTTGACATTATTTTTGAAAAATACAATAAAAGAATTCTTTTAAAAAAGTGATTTTTTTAAAAAAATATCTATTTTATACATTCTTTTCGGAAATATAAAAAAATTAATGATATGAACGAGGACAACGAATAATTTTGTCCAAAAGAGCTTCTGAAAAAACTAAAAACTAAAAATTTTAACTTTTGAAGCTAAAAAATACTTGTAACCTAAAAAATAACATGTTATACGTTATTTTTAGTTCCAAAAAAATTTCTGACCTAAAAAACACTTTAAAAAAACATTCTAAGAAGGGGCATAAAGACAACCATATTGCACCCAAGCTCTTCTTTGTTTTGCAAAAGCACTTCTCTTAAAGAACACTTTTTCGACCAACAAGTATTGAGTGTATTGGTAAGACACATTGCACTCCTAAAAAGAGGCGCGAGTTTAAACCTTGAGGACAAAACATGGACTGTAAGACGGACATGCATATTACCAAAAAAACATTTCTCGAAAATGTAATAATATTTTATAATATTATCCTTATTAAATAAAAAATAGTAATATATTTAATTTTCTAAACAGTTTTTGTTATTAACAAATATTTAAATTAAGTATTTAATAAAATTATATATTAATCTTTGTTGTTAATAAATATTTGAATAAGAACCCGACAAGTAGTCACGCTAGAAAAGAGAATGATATTCATCCTAAGAGACCTGAGTTCGAGCAGCTTTGTGTACAAGGTGTATGTGTCTTATCAAAGGGTTAAAAAAAGTATGAACATATAGAGGTGGCAAATGAGTCATTCGGTTCGATTTATTTCGGGTCTGACTACATTCGGTTTAAATTCGGTTCGGTTTGGGTCTGGTTCGGTTTTAGTTCGGGTCTATGGTGATTTTAGTTCGGGTATCGGGTCAAGACTTTGGTTCGATTGATTTTCGGTTCGGTTGATTTCGGGTCGATTGATTTCGGGTCGGGTCAATATCGGGTTAATAAGAGATTGATCATTTTAATCGGGTTTTCAGGCCATGTTAAGTTTTTCCACCCTATATATGACTTTATATAGCATGTATATTTGGCTTTTTGGTGTGTTATGCGACAATTCAAATCTCATATTTATTTATTTATTTTAATATATTTTTTATTTCGAGTTGCCTTCGATTTTGGTTGCTTTCGGTTCGGGTGAAATCGGTTCGGTTCCATTCGGTTCAGTTGAAAATCGGTTCGGGTCAATTTTCGGTTCAACTGAAATTCGGTTCGGTTTAGTTCGATTTATTTTGAGTTTCGGATCAAATTTGGGTCATCGTGTTCAGGTCGATTTCGGGTCTCGGTTCGGTTTTCGGGTCTCGGATCAAGTTTGCCAGGTCTATTAACATATTACATTGTAATCAGACTATTCAAATAAATAAATAGTTGTATAGTTCGGTAAAAAATAGAATGATGCTCTTTTTAGGAGATCTAGATTTGAACATTTTTATATGTACGATGAAAGTGAATTTTTTTAAGAATTAAAATTGAACAGATAATATCACGAGACCTCATTAAAAATGTTAAAATAAAACTAAAAAGACCAGAGTTTATGCTACTACTAAAAAAATTAACTTTGAACTAACGATATTTCTGTAACACTCCCGACCCGGATGTCACAAATTGGGCCTCATGCCTAATCCAAAACCATAAGAGTTCGCAACTAGATTTAGCCCAAAACATAGTCATCCATAAAAATCTATTAAGTTTGAATATTTCAGAATAGATAAACCGATATAAAACGTTACATGTGAGCTCAATTTGAAAATACATAATTTAAGCATTCGACTCACAAGTTAGAATACCAAAATAAGAGTTACAATACAACATATAGGTCCTACGGATACATATCCCAAATAAATCTAAGTATTGTACTCGGACACAAGTCGATGCTGAAGTCCTACTCCGATAGTGCTCCAACGATGCACGTAAACCTACTAACATGCGAACGAAAACAACATTTCCGAACGCTGAGCTAACGAAGCTCAATGGATACACTTCTACTCAACCATGCTTCATACAAATCATAAGTAAGGGCATGTAGCTAAGGAAATATATCATGGCATAATATAACAACATTAGTGCTACCTCTAGTCGCCTAAACACATAGCAAGCAATGGAAGATATAACCCCACACATCAACAACACATCATACCAACAAACCTTGGGTAAGGCCCGGTGCCACACAACTTCGGGAACATACACTCTTGGGAGAGGCCCGGTGCCACACAACTTCGGGAACGTACATCAATACTCAGAATCACTCGTCGAGCATCTTCGAATAAGACCTGGTGCCATACAGCTTCAGGAACGTACATTTGGTTAAACTATAGTCGCGGTGTTGCAACACACTCTCACTTTCACAGGGTATCCAAATCCTACCAATCAAAGTAACCCAACCACGCAAGTGCCATTACTTAGCATGTAACCACACACAATCTACCAAGGATCACTATGGTTGCTCACCTAACATTTAGATAGTTATTACTCATTATGTTCGTATAAGGGGTTAAATTCTCAGTTTCTCATTTTTACTGTTTATTTTACCACATTAGAGGCCTATTGGGCCTTAGTCCCCTAATTATAGGTCATTCGAACTCAAAACATAATTTTGAGACAAATTGCTCAGCGAGTACCGATACCCTTATACGTGTATCGATACAGCCTTTAGGTTCCGATACCCTTCAGTGCGTATCGATACCAAGCTTTACTCACACAAGGCTTCAACTAGATGCCCCGTATCGATACACGGGACCGTGAACCGATACCCTAACCGTACCGATATCCCAACTGTACCGATACCCAAATTTGCCACTGGAATTATTGTAGAATAGGGGGTATTGATACCCTACTTAGGTGTACTGATACCCCTTCAAGAATTGATGTGTTCATCATATTCAACAAACGGTATCGATACGTGTTCAACCCGTATCGATACTCGAAGCCAGAATTCATTTTCTGAAGTTCGTAAATCACCCATTTTACCCCCCAAACCTATAATTAAGACCCTAAAACGAACCTACCAGTTATGAGAAATGATTTAGGTGGTTTCCTACCATTTTAAGCCATATTAACACCAAATTTAAGATTAGCCATTAATGAAGTCTCAAGCATTCAAACAACCAATTTATCAATCTAGCAACAAGGCAACCACATTGATGATTTCCAGGAATACAAGGGTGTTAGTAGTGTACTAACCTTAATTCTAAGCTGAAAGAGAAGCCTCTAGCCAACACCTCAAGCCTTCCCCTTCTCTTGAGCCTTAGAAGCTTTTCCCACTTCCCTCACTACAAAGAAATGTTGTAAAACAAGTTACAACGTGTTAGAAACTTAAGATGTGAAGAAAGAAAGATTTTACAACAAAAAATAGAGCCAAAACCCCCCATTTCTGTTCTTTCTATTCAACCCTAGCCAAAACACTCATTTACCGACCATCACCAAAACTCACCATACTTACCTTGATAGATAGATCTTTGATTGATGATTAATCTTCCCTTAACAATCAATCCGAGATTCTCACAAGAAAAGGATAAAGATTTCACCTTTTGCTTGATTTTCAGAGGATAAAGATGGGAAAGGATGAGGAGCAAGCATGAAACAAGGTGAGATTACCCCTTCCCTCAATTTGCAGGAGAAATAAAGAGAAAATGCAACTTTTCTCTCTTCAAAAGGAGGGATTTTACCATGCTACCCTCCCATCATCCTTCTAATCCACCAACAAGCTTAACTCTCAAACCCAACATCTAAAAACAAGCCCACTAAGGCTCTCAAGGCCCAAACATCTTGACCCAACATGAAGCACATACTTCGAGTTAAACTGACCCTCGAATTTTAAAATCTGGGTCGTTATAATTTCATTTTTTATTTAACATCCTTTACAACTTTTGTTTTACAAACTAAAATATTAAAAGGCTAAAGGGTCAATTTTGCCCCTATAGTAAATCGAAATCAACAATGTTGCCCCTAATTTTTTTCTTGCAATTTCGCTCTCAAACCAAACTAATTTCAGCAATGTCACTCTTTGACCGTTATTGACTAACGAGACTGTTAAATTTTGCACAGTAACCTGCCACATCGCCTGTTATTCCCAGTTGGCATGCCAAGCTGGACGTTAAGCGGTCAAAATTAATGACGTGGTGTACTGCTGACGTGGATATATATTAAAAAAATTAAAATTAATTAGGGCTTTTCCCCTTACTCTCACAGCTTCTCTGTCTGCACTCGCTTCCACTGTTCCTCTTCTTTTCTTTTGTAAGCTTCCCCTCTTCTTCCCTTTCCTTTAAAAACAACTTTTGCCCCAAATTAATACCTTCTACTTACGGGAGTGTTTCAATTTGCGCCCATGTTTCCTTTAATCAACAGTACTTACAACCCCCATGTCAGGCCTGGAAGCTCTTTTTCAGGCGATAAACACCCTGCAGGCTCTTTACCGGAGGATCATATTCATACCCCTTCGTTCTTACAGTTTCATGCACCCTTTTCTGATAATGATGATGATGGGTTATTTATGAGTTATCTTCTACTAGCAACATGGCACCGTCAAATTTTGAGATCAATGCGGCTTATCCGATTAAGGAAACTAAAAAAGTGCCGACCAACCGGAAGAGAAGCATCGGTATTGGTACAAAGAAAGGGATTTCTCGGAAGAGAACTGGGAAGAAAGACAGGCACAACAAGATCTATCCCGCTCATGGTCCGAAAGATGGGCGCATGAGGTTGTCACTTCAAATTTCTCGTAAGTTTTTTGATCTTCAAGACATGTTGGGGTTCGACAAGGCGAGCAAGACTATCGAATGGCTCTTCTCTAAATCCAAGGCTGCTATCAAGGAACTCACGAAGAACCTCCTAGCAGCACCGAAGCACGGTTGCAGTACTGATGGTGAAAAAAACGTGCCATCTACCTCTGAAAGCGAAGTGGTATTAGCAAGGTGCAGAATTTAACAGCCCCGTTAGTCAATAACGGTCAAGGGTGACATTGCTGAAATTAGTTTGATTTGACGGCAAAATTGCAAGAAAAAGTTAATGATAACATTGTTAATTTCGGTTTATTAATTAACCTTTTAATCATATTAAAATATTTTAAAATAAAAAAGTAAATATAATAAGTTAGATATAAATAAATATTTATTCATACCAAAGTTTAAACAAAAAATCTCAATAGTATTTTAAAAATAATATTATTAAATCTTTAACAACGAACAACATATTTTTGTATTTAATATTGATAGAATATTTTATTTTTAATCAAATAAAAATTAATATATAAAATAATATGTTTTTGTATAACTTTATTCATTAGTTGATTAATTCAAATCAAATAATGTAAAGGCTTATTATGAGAGCGACCCTCCCAATTTAATTTTCTGCATTCAGAATGTTATGATTTAAACCTCTAATTTTACGTAGAGGATCTAATGGTTCCTCCATATAGACTAACAGATTGTTGATACAAATAATATTTATTATTTTAATAAAATATAATAAATTTTATTATTTTTATTTATAAAATTATGAAAAACAATATTCACATAACAATAATAATAAAACATAAATAATATTAACTAAATTATTATTTATGTATTTGATATATAATAAATATTTTAAAAATATAAAACAACGAGAAATAATTTACACATATTCAAACCTAAAAAATATTTTTTAAATATAATTTAATATTTTTAAAAAAAATCTTTTTCGAAGTTTACTTAAACATAATCTTAATTTACGACTCTACCACCCTATCTACGTCCCACACTTAAAATTAACTGTCCCATGCGAAACAGATTCAAAATCCAAGAAATTCTTCAAAGACGGTACAGCCATGGATTCTTGGAAGTCCTCCACCAACTGGTCTGTCTCCGTTGGTTCTCTCCATTACTCCGTCATCTTCGAATCAACATTTGCGTCAATCGCCGGATGCGATCAACATGAGCCCGGCGTCGATGACTTAAACGCCGCCGATTTCGCTCCCAAATCCCCCCTTATCTTGTTCCCTACTTCACCTGATTCCGTCCCCTGCGAGATTACGAGTAAGTAATATGCCCTTATTGATATGATTTAACATACGGAATTTTTTTTTTTTACGTTGTTGGTTGATCGTACTGGGTAATTTGGTTTTCATTATTTTGATGAAATATTCTGCCCTTTGATTTAAATCAGGGAAGCTACTTATTCTTTACGATGTTAATTTTATTAGCATTATTTGTTAGTATTTATCAAATTCCATCCAAATTTGACTGGTAGGAGTTTATTTTGACATAGAATGAAATCAAGCAAGGTGAAGAATTTCCACTAATTATCCTTCCCCTCCAAATTCTTGTAGTCTTCCTCACTTGCCTTGTGTAAATCATCTCATGCTTGCAGTTGCTTTTGCAAAAAGCCATGAAGTAAGACAGGTTTATGTCCGAAGTACTGCTCGAGTATATGAAATATACTGTGCCCCTAAATCTCGAAGCAGCAATGAGTATCTCTGTACTGTTCGCTGTGGTGTTGCTTGCAGAGATGAAGAGGTACTTCAAGCAGCCAATTTTGATGAATCTGCATTGGCTCGTCTGAAAGGAGGTAATACAGAGTTGGATGAAAAGAGACTGAAGAGTGATAGCAATTCCACCTCTACTGAAGATGACTGGGTTGATGTGAAAGCTCCTGATACTCCTCTGCTTGATAGTGGAAGCAATGTGCCATCAAATTTTACTGTGAACTCATGTAGCACACAGGTGAGTTACCCATCCCCCCTTAAGTATTAATAGCAGATTCATCCAAGTAAGGCTTCATTATTTACCATTTTCTTTGTATCTATAGTATTAACTGTTCTTGGTATTTTCAAAAGGTAAAAGGGTTACCTTAATCTATTTCCATGCAATTGGTGCAACTGTGGTCTGTGGGAGTGGACTACTTGAGAAAATGGAGAGAGAAAACAAAAACAGAGCTTATATTGTTATGCATGTTCAAAAGATTGGATTAGGGAAACAATAATGGAATGCAAAAGTAGTACAGAAATTGGTCAAAGATATGTAAATAATTAACGAGGCAAGTTAAAATTCTCAAGTTAAATGGACTGCGTAATTTAAATTGTTGGTGGGAGTTGGTTTAGAACATAGTTGCGACTTAGCTTAGTTTTAAGGGGGAAACCGGAACCTGATTAACAGTGTAACACTTTCATAGAGTAATAGTTGTCTTAATTTTAATCCATTGATGATTGATGAAAGTTTTCAGGATTTATATGAGGCTACTGCTGAGATCAATGACGCCAACCCTTGCATGTCTATTACTCTCCGCTTGCTTTCGCTTCAGAATAGAGGCTGCGTTTGTGTTGATGAAATCTATGTGTTTGCTGATCCTGTTGATATAGCTGATTCTGAAACTGAAGTCGGTCAGATGGGAAATGAAGGAGGAAATTCTCTTATGGCCATGCTTGCTCCCACACTTCTGCAATTATCTAAAACAGCAGGTCTTCGCCACGTAGAAAATGAAGAGGTTTTTGGCACAACGAAAAATGATAAGAAACAAGAAAATTGTCCAAAGGCCATTGAACAATTAAATTTTAGAAATGAAACCTTGCAAGAAGTAAAACCCAGTTTAGCCAATCAGAAGGACGAGAACTTGCAGGAAGAGATTGCAGCAACTATTGAACTGAATCAACATGAGATACTCCCACGTAAACATGGAGCATCCCAGGCTGAAGTAGCATGTGGACATACCGAGAGATTCCTGAATGAGCTTGTTTCTCGAATCAGCAGAGTAGAAGATCTCCTATTGAAGTTTGAAGAGAACATGCTAAAGCCCATAAGCAACATTGATGCAAGGCTCCAGCATGTAGAGCAGCAGCTTGGAGAACTCACTAAGAACCCTAAGAATTCTGAATTGCCAACTTGCACAAGATTCTATGCGCCTGAATTTTCATGCCACAATTCAGATAATTACTCTTCTTGTAACATTGGAAATGAATCTTCAGTCCATGAGATATATGCATCTCATGAGAAGGATATTTCATCAACTGACCAACTTGATGAAACCATCTGTTCTATAAATGGTACTCGGCCATTCCCAAGTATTGTTGTCACTGCCCCTGATTTTTCTAATGCTGATGACGATGAAGATAATCATGCATCAGAAACAGGTTCTCCTAAGGATAAACCAAAGAAATCTGTGTCAATTGATGTTGCATTAGCATCTGCCCTTGCAAACTTCCTTTCTTCAACTTCCATAGTGCCAGAGAATTATACTCAAGCTCTAGATGTAAAAGCTCCTGAATTTTCACTTGAAGAAGATGGTAGTATTGATAAAATGTTGTCACCAGAATCACATTTTCGAGTAACATCTGAACCTTGCTGTCTTGACTCGAGAGATGGAAAGGATTCAACGACAGCATCAGCCCCCTCCGACTGTTCTTTAGAGAGGGTCAGGGAGGTTATGTGTTCTCCTAATGACGATGATTCTGAGCAGACAGCTAAGGAAATTGTTGAAGACTGTCGAAATCAAAGTCCTTGCCATGAAATAGTTGACTGCATAGATACTCCAGCCAAATATGAACACCAGATAGCAGGGGACATGGCATATGAGGAAGTTAACAATGCAACAAGCAAAATTTTGGTTCTTGATGAAATAAATATCCTGAACGAATTCCATGAAAATCATGTTGATGTGGAAAGTTCTCCTGGAAACAAGGAAATTAAAGCAGAAGTAGCTAAACAAGGTCCCCATGAAGAGTTTCTGCAGAATTTTCTGGAATTATCATACGCTTCTTCTATAGTGGATTTTGAAAATCCAATCCTGGACGTAAAGTTTACTTCTCAAGACAACTCCAATAGCATGTCGTCCCTTGAAGCCCTTTTGTTTGACATGCAAGCCACAGAAACTACTGCATCTTGCTCTAAGAACAGTGATTATAGTTCTCAACCTGTTGAAGACTGCAAGTTGATTTCAGTCGAGGAAAGAGAGCCAGCATGTCCAATAACCGGTAACTTTCCGGTGGATTTGGATGGCATGCCTTTGAGCTTGGAGGTTGAAAACCTAGAGGATTATCATGCATGGAGCAACCAAGAAGTTTCTGTAGGAGATGGGGAGCCGGCTTTGCATGATTCAGTGGATCTGGATGGTTGTTTAAGCAGCATGCCTTTGAACTTGGAGGTTGAAAAGTTGGATTATCCTTCGTGTAGCAACCATGAAGTCGGGTAACAAGCCTTGTATGAAATACAGGTACTAGCTTTATATCGGATAATGTTGTAAATACTCTGGTTTGTGTTTTTGAAACTTAATCTTGACTCTGTTAATTTATTAGAAGTCAATAGAATATCGATTGTTAATTCGATTCCTAGTTGCTTACTGATTGGTAGAAGCTGTGGACTAGAAATGAAATGGAACTTGGGTCAGTACATTGAATTCATATCTGTTATTGCCCACACCATGGTATGGGTCAGAACACTGAATGAATTTGAACTGAAAAAGATGGAGAAAGATTTGCACACTGAATTAATTTGAGGGTCAGAACATTCAAAGATATGAATGAAAAATAAAAACATGAATTAAAATGGATGGGAAAAACTGAATGGTTGAAGATGGATGTGTGTTATTATGCCCATATCACTTATTGAATTAACAGAGATAACCACAAAACTCCAACTATCTTTTAAGGTAGAAACCTTAACAATTCCAAGTGCGGAGAAATCACTAATGTTCATGTCCATACCTTTCTCTAGCATATGATCACATCTTTTCACGTCCTTTAACGTGTCTTAATTTCTTGTTCAAAATTGATTTGAAGCCCCTAAACTTGTCGTTATCATTTTGAACTCTTATATAAAATTCTATTCTCGTATCCTTTGCTAAATTGATAAAATCTTGATTTTTTTTATCTTTGTTTGATGCATTTTAAGATGCGTTAAAAAATTAAAAAAAAAATATGAAAGGTGGCATCATCAAAAGGCTAAATCCTTTAACTTTACTCCATCCATATATATAAGTTCATGTTGTCTATTATTATTTTTATTTGATAGGTAGTGCACTGAATATTGTGAAAAAATATATTTGTTAGAGTGAGAGAAGGGTTACTTTCAATATAAAAAAGTGAGAGAAGGGTTGCCCATTTTCTCTTTCTGTCTAAGAAGAATGTTATTGGATCCTGAGATAAATATAGATTATATTTGAAATCGAGTAAAATTAAAACTTTTTTAAATAATTCCTACGTAAGGAGAAAAAATTTGCTCATAATAAGTATAAAACACTTAACTCATACATATATTAGTGGGTGCGCCATTGTCTTTTCAGTACCAGATTATGATATTTGGTAATTATATATGTTTAGATTATACTAAATAGGATTAAAGTTCTCTCAATACTATTTTCCCAATCCAGAAAACTTAAATCTGATAATTTTTCAGTCTTAAATAGTAGCGTAAAGTACAAAAATGGCCCACCAAATTTTTGGACGCTTGTAATTTTGTCACTGAAAAATATTGCAGTTGAGTCATCTAACTTTTAGAACACTATCAATTTAACCACTCAACAAAAATGATAAATTCCAGTCGCCACCATTAAAATCCCTAACGATACATCACCTCTAATGAAATGGTAATATATGTATAACCATCTGATTAGTCACAAAAAAAATGAGATTCATTGAGATCTGGACCAAAGACCATTAGAAAAAAAAACTCATACTTAACCGCTATAACTAAATTAGATTACATATTATTGAAAAAATAATTTTAAAATTAAAATCACGGTAAAGTTAATTATATTTATAAATAATCATACTATTTTTTTTTTGGTTTGAGCCAAGATATCCACCGCTGATAACAGTGACTAATCTCCTCACCGCGGGTGCTCTCATTAAGAGGTAAACAGCTGGCCATGAAATGTACTTAAATAATCATACTATTAATTAATATATTTAAACAATATTATTTGTTAATTGATGTTATAACATTAATTTATTAATTATAAATTAAAAAAATATAATTAACTTTAACATCATTTTAATCTTAGAATTATTTATTCTCAAATATATAATAAATACTTTACTTTGGCATAGAGGTTAGGCAGAGAATTTTCTTTTAAACATTTTTTTTTATTTCTGTGATTAATTAAATGATGATACATGTCATTGTTTTATTAGAAATAATGCGTTGTTACTTGTTAGAAAGTTTAGTAATATCGACTTAAATTGATAGCTTTTGTTAGCAAAAGTGACTAAATTGATAATGTCTAGAAATTGATTGACTCAATTATAAAGAATTTTTAATTGAATTGACAGTATCGTAGAAATTGATAGAACATTTAGGTAATTTAACCTAAATAGTGACAGTGGCTGTAACAGATGAAGTGCCTTTTCAAAATACATCATCCATTTTGAATTGAAGTGAAAAAAGAGCTTCAACATTAACGCTCTGACTAAAACCCTAGACGTCAAATCTAGGGTTTATCCCATTCATCGATTCATATTAGGGTTGGTTTTGGAGCTCGTTTCTTTGTGGCCTAATGGAGGCAGCAGTAGTCGATGCTGGTTCCAAGATTCTCAAGGCGGGATTTGCTATCCCAGATCAGGCTCGTGGTTTTGTGGGTTAAAATTTAGAGTTTGTGGTTAGAATTTATGATTTAAGGTTAGAATTTAATATTTAAACGTTAGAGTTTAGGTTTGGTGAAATATGATTAGGGGGTTTAGATTTTAACTAAGGCACTCGTGCAAACTTTATTCTCACGGCCAGTGTATGGAATAATTACCTTATATATATACTGGAATAATTACCATATATATATAAGGTAGCTTTTGATTTGGGGACAGCTTGGAATGTCTCTCTTTCTCTATTCCTTTACTAATCTCTTTCTTTACAAGGTTTGAGTAAGAGTTATTTTTTTCTCTTATTTTTTTTTCATTTTGGTTGAATTTGCTTCCATGGGTTTGAGGTTTAGCAATTTGCATTCTTTGAATTGTGGTCAGATAATTCCTACTCAAATGAAATGCATGCTGGACGATGGATCCTCTGATGATAATTCAATGTCTAAAGATGTCACTGTTGATACTGTCGTGCGAGGATGCATTAACGACTGGGATGCAATGGAAGATTTGTTGCACCATATTCTATACTCTGGTCTTGAATGGGAAGTTGGGAATGAAGGACAAATTTTGTTTACTGAACCACTTTGTAATCCCAAGGTTTGTTGCCTTCATCTATTCTTGCTAATCTTGATATTCACATTATGCAGTTCGAAGGTTGCTTTTGCATATTCATGAGAAAAACAGTGTAGGATATTAGATGTAAATTAAATGTTGTAATCTTATCTTATCTCATCTAATAGTTTGAATTTAAAAGTTTAAATCTAGATAAACTCTATCTCATTAAAGGATAAGAGTTATATCTCTTAGGTAGACTACTCTAGGTTAACTACTTGTAAAGCCTATAAAAGGAGTACTCTTGTACAACATTTTTTAATAAGATTTAACAGAGAAACACTCTAAAATGTTCTCTGATTTCAACATGGTATCAGTTTCGGTCGATCCTTTCTTCCAAATTTCAATTTTTTTCCTCTCTTCTCTCGACCTTTCTTCCCTATTTAGAAAACATGGCTACAGCAGAACCTGCTGCTTCTGCAATTAGCTCTCCAGTAAGCTCTCGTCCATCTGATTTTACCCTTTCAGATGCATCTCTTTCTCCCATTTCGTCTCAATCAGTGAGACCAGCAGGGTGGAAATCCCAACGGGTCAAATCCCCGAGAGAAGCACATGTTACTGCGCATGACAGTTCTTCTAGCAATTTCAGTAAGCAACAGATTGTGGAGCTCCAACAGATGTTTGGTCAAATATTCTCTAAATCAGATTCTACTGCATTTCCTGCTACAGAAGGTAGAATTTCTTGTTTGGCCACAGTCAATCCCTGGAGTTGGATAGTGGATTCTGGTGCTTCTTACCATATGACAGGCAATCGTGACATTTTTCATGAGTACAAGCCACATTCATTTACATCATCTATCAAAGTTGCCGATGTATCTCTCTCCATTGTATCATGAAGTGGTTCTATTAAATTAAATGATCATCTAGTACTGTTTGATGTTATTTATGTACCAAAACTGGCCTGCAATCTTCTGTCTGTTAGCAAAATTGTTAAAGATGAGAATTGTGATGTTAACTTTGGGCTGTCTGGTTGTATTTTTCAGGCACAAGACTCGAGGACGGTGATTGGAAATGCTAGGCGACACAATTGACTCTACATTCTTGATGGCCTATGCTCTCGAAACAAAACTATTCCCAGTTGTCCTACGTCTACAGTTTTTTCTTTTTCCCTTCTTTCCAATGATGTCATGCTATGGCATTTTCGATTAGGACACCCGAATTTCTACTATCTTGCGAAATTGTTTCCTAAGTTGTTCCTGAATAAACATCCCTCGTTATTCACCTGTGATGCATGTCAACTTGCCAAACATACAAGACAATCATATATTCCCACTAAATTTAAACCTACCTCTCCTTTCTCTATCATACACAGCGACATTTGGGGTCATTCTAAAGTTAAAAATGTATCTGGCGCTCGCTGGTTTGTGTCCTTTATTGATGATCACTCTCGGGTTACTTGAACCTATCTCATGAAAGAAAAATCGGAGGTTGAAATGATATTTAAAACGTTTTATCACATGATCGAAAACCAATTTGAACACAAAATAAAGATAGTTCAGAGTGATAATGGGAGTGAGTATCTTACTAAATCCCTTGGTTCCTTTTTTCGAGAGAAAGGTATCTTTCACCTTACTTCTTGTGTCAACACTCCTCAGTAAAATGGGGTTGCTGAAAGAAAAAACAGACATCTACTTGAGGTAACTCGGTCTCTTCTACTTTATGCTAATGCTCCCCAGTATCTTTGGGGGGAAGCACTTCTTACTGTTACTTTCCTAATTAATAGGATGCCTAGCAAAACTATGGGCTTCAAAACTCCTTTTGACACCCTTTTACATCTTTTCCACATTTCAAACCATGGTCATCTGCTATTCCTTTTCGAGTATTTGGCTGCACAGCTTTTGTTCATATGCATAGCAACAATAGGAGTAAGCTTGATCCTAGGTCCTTGCGGTGTGTGTTTATAGAATACTCATCAAGTCAGAAGGGCTACAAATGTTACTCACCTATTACCAAGAAAACCTATGTTTCATTTGATGTTACTTTCTTTGAAAATCAACCTTATTTTGTAGGGACTAAGATTCAGGGGGAGAGATGTGAGGAATCTCAGCATATTACTCCTACTCATATTCTTCCTTTGTTGTCTCATTTTCCGACCCTTGAACAAACACAGGACGAACAACCTAGCAACTTTGATGATCCTACAACTTCTCTAGAGCCTACATTTCCTAGCTCTCCTAGTGTTCTAGTAGAAAGATCTTCCCCAGAGCCTACATCTCCCATCACTTCCAATGTTCCAGTAGGAAGACCTTCTCCAGAACCTAGATCTCCCAGGCCTCACACTACTCAAACCCCACAATCTCTAGTCAAACAGCTTACTCCCTATACCAGAAGAAAGGAAATTGTCACAGAACCCATTGATCAGCCTAGTACTTGCCAAGAACTGATCTTAAGTCCTGCTGCCATGGAGGAAAGGGTAAGCAATGATGTCTCAAAAAATCCAGTTCATGAGAAATTAGATGATTTTCCGATTGCAATCAGAAAGGGGGTAAGAAAATGCACTAATCATCCTATTGATAGATTTGTTGCTTATGGAAAACTATTGTATGGTTTCAAGGCTTTTACAGCTAATATTAACAGTGTAAGGATCCCTAGAACAGTGGAAGAGGCATTTGAAAATCCTGATTGGAGGAAAGCTGTTGAAGAAGAGGTCAAAGCCCTACAACAAAATAACACATGGAGTTTAACTAAACTGCCAGAAGGAAAAAATGTGGTCGGATGCAAGTGGGTTTTCACAGTAAAGTATCATTCTGATGGAAGCATCGAGAGGTTCAAGGCAAGGTTAGTGGCAAAGGGATTTACTTAGTCATATGGAGTAGACTATCAGGAGACTTTTGCACCTGTGGCGAAACTGAATACAATAAGGGTGCTGCTCTCATTAGCAGTTAATAAAGATTGGAAGTTACACCAATTGGACATCAAGAATGCTTTTTTGAATGGAAAGCTTGAAGAAGAAGTATATATGCAGATTCCACCAGGCTTAGAGGATGACTCAACGAAACAAAAAGTGTGCAAACTAAATAGATCCTTGTATGGGCTGAAGCAATCACCAAGGGCCTGGTTTGACAGATTCGCGAAGGCCATGGTGAAGAACGGGTTCAAGCAAACACAAGCAGATCACACCTTGTTTAAGAAGGTAGCTTTAGATGGTAAAAAAACTCTCCTTATTGTTTACGTTGATGATATGATCATTACAAGAGATAACACAAAGGAAGTTGAGAAGCTAAAGACTTTTTTGGCTACAGAGTTTGAGACTAAAGACTTGGGAAGTCTTAGGTACTTTCTCGGAATGAAGATGGCTAGATCAAATGAGGGAATAGCCATAAATCAGAGAAAGTACATCTTGGACATGCTCTTGAAACTGGAATGCTTGGATGTAAACCAACAGACATTCCAATGGATGCAGGCTTGAAGTTTGGAAAAAATGGCACGAGTACTCCCGTGAACAGAGAATCCTACCAAAGGCTGGTTGGGAAACTGATTTATTTATCACTCACCAGACCTGATATAGCTTATCCAGTAAGCATAATTAGCCAGCACATGAGTGATCCTAGAGAAGAACATATGGAGGCAGCCAATAGAGTCCTGCGATACTTAAAGTTTACACCAGGATTTGGACTTATTTTCAGGAAAAATCAAGACAGATCTGTGAAGATTTACACAGATTCTAGCTAGGCAGGAGAGTTAACAGATAGAAAATCTGTGAGTGGCTATTGTTCGTTTGTGTGGGGAAACTTAGTCACATGGAGGAGTAAAAAGCAAACTGTGGTGTCTCGAAGTAGTGCAGAATCAGAATATAAGGCTATGGCCCTTGGAATTTGCGAAGGCATGTGGCTTAAAAAACTTCTCACCGAGCTGGAGTTGGATGAAAAACAGGAGTTCGAGGTACTGAGTGATAGCCAATCAGCAATGAGTATTGCTAAGAATCCAGTACAACATGACCGGGCTAAACATATCGAAATTGACAGACATTTTATTTATGAGAAGGTAAACAATGGTGTCGTAAAGCTGCACTATGTTCCTACAAAGAGTCAACTGGCGGATATCTTTACAAAGGCACTTCCGAAAGTGACATTTGACGAGTTCTCATCCAAACTGGGAGTATAAAACATATACACACCAGTTTGAGGGGGAGTGTAGGATATTAGATGTAAATTAAATATTGTAATCTTATCTTATCTCATCTAATAGTTTGAATTTAAAAGTTTAAATCTAGATAAACTCTATCTCATTAAAGGATAAGAGTTATATCTCTTAGGTAGACTACTCTAGGTTAACTACTTGTAAAGCCTATAAAAGGAGTACTCTTGTACAACATTTTTTAATAAGATTTAACAGAGAAACACTCTAAAATGTTCTCTGATTTCAACAAACAGACTATGCCAGGTTTTTTCCAAGTGTAGAATGTAGATCTCAGGCACATACTGTAATCATGGCTTTTAATTGTAGAAGGGATTTAGCAACTATTAAATCATTTTGTACTTCCCCATATTCCCCACCATCCCCATTTTTTTGAGTTCTAATGAGGTATTTTAAAGAATTGAAGCCTGTTTGACCCAGTTTGTATCTGCAAGAGGAGGTGTTTTACATGGTATTCTCTTTCTTCCAAGTGCTGTCAACTTGAATTTGTTTATAAAATTGTGAACCCTTTTTGGCCATCTTCAGTTTTTTTTTGTAATAAGCTGCTCCAGAAGTTGTCTTAAACATGCACTATGAACCATGCATTGCTGCTGTTGTGGATACATTTTGTTGTACTCTAGCACCTATGTTAGATATTGCTTACTGTCAACCTAAGATTAAGCCTGTCAACAATTCTGTTACAACCTCTTTTAACATTTTAGCCAACTTTATTACTGCTCGAGGTTGATTACCATGCGAATAAATGGTGCAAAGTCAAAATACTTTTTGTTGTTCCTTAAAAGTGATCCATCTCCAGTCTGTTAGCGAACAACTGGTGCAATTGCTGTTTGAAACTTTTAATGTCTCGGGATTTTATGCGTCGTACCAAGCAGTATTATCTCTCTATGCTGTTGGGCGTATCTCAGGTTGTATTGTTGATATTGGTCATGGGAAGATAGGTATATACCTGTATGCCTTTTAAGAATGTGCTGTTTAAATTTTTGGCTACTTGGTTCATGTTTGTTGTGGTCATCATAAGTCTTTTTGGCTCATAGCAGTGGAAATATGACCAGCGTGAAGCTGTCTTTCCGGTTCCTTTTCAAATGCATAAGAATTTAGCTGGTCAAGCGATTATTTACCTCATAGAGTTGGAAGTTAGCTGTGGCTGATATATCAGGAATTACCTTCAATGGGCTTTAAGCTGCAAAGGCTTTTTTTTTTTTTTAATTGATTGTACTGCTTGTGAATTTCACTTTTATCAACAGACATAGCTGCAGTACTTGAAGGTGCTGTCCAACACATTGCCTCAAGAAGATTTGAAGTTGGAGGTAGTGATTTGACAAAGCTACTTGCTCAAGAGCTGGGTAAATCAAATCATATGGTGAACCTCAGCATCTTTGACGTTGAGAAACTAAAAGAGCAATTTGCATGTTGTGCTGAGGATGAGGTTGCTTATGAAGAATGCTTAGAACATGTGAGGCAGAGGAACACACCCTTCCTGATGGACAGGTTTGTCTTTTTCCTTTTATGCTCTCTGGCCTTCCTTGTTTAGTTTTCTGATTTTGACCTAACTCCTTAAAACTAATTGTAAACTTGTGTTGAAAAGATTGACATAAAGAGTTATGGATATAAGAAATTTGCATATTATACTTGAGAAAAAGAAGTGGAGTATTCTTTATACGATGTAATAATACAAAATGAAAGGCCGGGAGAGAGAGAGAGAGAGAGAGAAAGATAAGAAAAACTGACTAAAAATGGTATATGAGATGTGTATGTCATTGGATTTTGTGAGAGATGAGTAGTTCATGGTCTATTATCATCAGTTCTCTGTCTTATATCTACATGTACTAATAATTATGATGGTTTCTATTGAATTTGGCTGCTCCAAAAGATAATACAAATTTGAATTGTTAGAACATGATAAGAGTACTATTATATAATGAGCTTATCGAAGTGAATGACGAAACGCCTCTGTCTTATCTACTCTTCTGGTTCTATATTAGGTCATTTTAGTATTGTGCCCCACATCTTAAAAGATTTTTTTATAATCTTGCTACTTCCAGTTTGGATTTTTGAAATTTAATTGACAGTTCACCAAGAAACAAGCAATCGTGCCAGTTATCAGGGGTACAGTAGTGACTTATCTTATTTACATGTACTCTTGGTATTCTTTGCTTTTACTGATAATCTGGCTATCCATTTATCCCACTAGCTTATTTTAGGCAAGTCTTCAGCAGTTAAGATCTCTGAGTTATGTTTCTGATTGTAAGACTCTTCAAATGACCGTTCAGGTGATAAGAATTGGAAGAGAAAAATATACCGTTGGTGAGGCATTGTTCCAACCATCTATATTAGGTCTAGAAGCTCATGGAATTGTTGAGCAGCTTGTTCGTAGTGTTGCAACCGTTTCTTCTGAGAACCAAAAGCAGCTGTTAGAAAATACCGTTCTTTGTGGGGGGACTACATCTATGACAGGTGAGAATCATATCCTATGATCCTTGCAACTTCAGATGATGAAGAGAATTATTTCTAGATTCTTACAAGGCAGTTATCAATAATATGTTAAAAGGGTTAATGTACTATTTGATACCTGAGTTTGGCTTCAATGGTCAATTTTGTACCTGAGTTTTGTTTTGCCCCAATAAGTACCTATGTTTGGTTTATGTTACACAACTTAACAAACTTGCCAACTTTGTAAATGTGGCCCAATAAATATTAGACATGTGTGCTCTTGTAAAAAATATAGGTACTTAATTGGACAAAAAACCTCGGGTAAACATTGAAGACGAATTCATGTACCAAATAGTATATTAACCCAATTAGAAATGATCCTTCAATTATTCATCGGAGAACTTGTGTCAATATATTGGCGCACATTTATGTAAGATTGAGAGAAAAGTTGTTTTTTCTGATATTGAATAATTCTGGAATACTTACAGAAAGTTAGTTCTTTGCTTTTCCAAGTCACTAAATTTCCCCATACTCGAGCACAATAGCCACTGGTAGATCTCCTAGCTGTTAGCTCACCTCCCTAGCTTGCATCTGTGAAGATCTATACCTTTTTGCTGCCATTTTTAGTGAAAATCATCCCATGTCCTGGAGTCATCTTCAAGTATCTTAGGATCCTCATTACTGCTTCTAGACGTTCTTCTTTAGGATCATTCATGAACTGGCTAACAACACTTATTGGAAAAGCAATGTCAGGTCTAGTGAGTGATAAATAAATGAGCGTACCCACTAGTTTCTGGATTGTTCCTTGTTTGTAGAAACTCCTTGATCATCAGTCCTAAATTTCAGGTTTGATTCCATAGGTGTCTCTGCAGGTTTGCACCCTAGCATTCCTATTTCTAAAAGAAGGTCCAAGATGTATTTCCTCTGGTTTATTACAATTCCAGAGTATGACCTTGCTACTTCCATTCCAAGGAAGTACCTCAAATATCCCAAGTCCTTCACTTCGAACTCAGTGGCCAAGAACCCTTTTAGCTTTCTGATTTCTTGGTCTTCATCACTTGTGATGATTATGTCATCAACATAGACTATTAATATAGTCTTTTTATTCCCTAAAGAAGTCTTTATAAATAAAGTATGGTATTGACATTGATAGTAACCAAAATTCAAGATGGCTTTAGTAAATCTATCAAACCAGGATTTTATTAGCTTACCCACTTGGTTCGTACTACCACTTAGACCAGCTGGCCTATTCATGCAGACTTCCTCCTCCAAATTCTCATTTAAGAATGCATTTTTCACATCAAGTTGATGAAGTGGACAATCTAGGGTTGCAGCAAGAGATAAGAGAATCCTCACAGTGTTGAGTTTTGTTATAGGGGCAAACGTTTCCTGATAATCAATCTCATAGGACTGAGTAAATCCCTTTGCAACCAGCCTTGCTGTAAACCTTTCAATGCCTCCATCTGAGTTGTACTTTACTGTAAAAATCCATTTATAGCTTACTGCCTTATTCCCAGGAGGTAAACCAGTCATCACCCTAGTCTTGTTTGCCTCTAAAGCCTAAATTTCATCATCTATAGCTTTCTTCCACTTAGGATCTTGTAATGCTTCATACACTATTTTAGGAATCTGCACTTTGTCAATTTTAGTAGTAAAGGCTTTAAAAGATGACATTAATTTCCCATAAGCCACATATCTTTGGATTGGATGACTTGTACATTTCCTGACACCTTTTCTTTAAGCAATAGGTAAGTCAGATGTATCAATGAAAGCATCAACAATATCATTTAAATTTTCCATACCTTCATCCTCCAAGTATAGTGGAATTGGTTCCATTTCTTGAGTAGTCCTAGTTTGTGTAGTTTCCTGAGTAGGCCCTTTTTTCCTCCTTGTATAGACACTAAGTTTCTTAGTTCCAAATTGGTTCTCTGAAAAAACATTAGGTGTAGTAGGTAATGTTTCAGTCATAGGTGTTACGGGTTTTGAAGGTTCAAGAACAAGTTATGGAATAAGATCTGAAACAGGTTCTGGAACAAGATCTGAAATAAGTTCTGGAATAGTGTTATTTCGAACAGGTTTGGTTCAGCTAGTGATAATGTGATATTAGGAGACTGAAATTCATCCCATCTCTCCTGAATTTTAGAATCTGAAAAATAAGGCAAATATTCATGAAATGTGACATCCATAGAAATAAAAAATTTCCTATGTATAGGGGAGTAACATTTAAAGCCCTTCTTATTGTTAGAATATCCAAGGAAGACACATTTAATTGCCCTAGGATCTAACTTACCCCGAAACTGCGTATGAATATGAACAAAGGCAGTTGAACCAAATATTTTTAGAGGCAAACTACAAGACAAAGGTTTAAAAGAAGGAAATGTTTGAAGAAAAACTTCATTGGGAGTTTTGAATCCCAAAATCCTGTTAAGTAACCTATTTATAAGAAAAATGACATGAAGTAAAGCCTCTCCCTAGAAAAGATAAACAATAGAGGATAATAGTAAGGATCTAACAACCTCTAAGAGATGTCAATTTTTTCTTTCAGTCACACAGGAACTTTTGTGAAGGATACCTTTGTCTTTAAAAAAATCCCCTAAAGTATTAGTGAAAACTCACTCCCATTGTCACTCTTAAGAATCCTAATTGTACTATTAAACTAATTTTCTACCATTAAGTAGAAAGCTTTGAAGATATTTTCAGTTTCAGATTTGTTTTTCATTAAGAAAGTCCAAGTAATCCTAGTATGATCATCTTATAAAGGAGACAAACCACCTAGCCCCATTAACATTCTTAACAGTAGAAGGACCCCAAATGTCACTATGTATTAAAGAAAAAGGTATAGAAGCCTTATAAGATGGAGGAGGATAGGGTGATCGTTTGTGTTTTCCAAGTTGGCATACATCACAAGAAAAGGATAAAGGATCTTTATTAATAAATAAATTTGAAAACAATTTTTGAAGATAAATAAAATTTGGGTGTCCAAGTCTGAAATGTCATAATAAAACACCACTAGAACCTAAAATTGAAGTATTTAAGGATAAAGAAAATGTGCAACTTGGTTGGACTTGTCTCTTAGGAGGAAGGCCTTCAATGATGTAAAGTCCACCACATAACTTAGCACTGCCATTCCATGTCCCTGAATCCACTTCCTGAAACACACAACCACTAGCATTAAATATAGTGGAACACTTAAGATCATTGCACAATTTGCTTACTGACAATATGTTGCACTGTAAATTGGGAACATATAAAACAGAGGAAAGAGTGATATTGTTATTCACACAAATTGTGCCTATCCCATCAACTTTAGTGACTAATCCATCCGTTGTTTTAACATTTCTTGGACATTGCTGCTCAATAAGTTGAAAGAAAAGAGTCTTGTTCCCTGTCATATGGTCAGTAGCACCATAATCCACCATCTATAAATGATTAGCAGAAGTTTGTAGATAAGAAATACTATCAGTTTGAGTAGGAGAATCAGGTGTTGGTGTTATCTAAGAGAGAAGTTTCTGCAATGCTGCTTACTGAAACTAACTGAACTTTCTGTTGTTATTATATTAGCTGCTGGTTCCTTCTGTTGCCTCACCTTTTGTGGTTTCCAATCAGCTGGCTTCCCATGCAATTTCCAGCAATTTTCTCGAAGGTTCCCTACCTTTTTGCGATGATCACAACGTGGCTTTCCTCCTCTTTGTTTGCTGGTAGATGTTGCATGTATAAGAAGTGCAGAACCATCACTCGTAGATAAATCTGTCAGCATAAACAATCGCCTCTATTCTCTTTTGACCTCAGAGAAAACTTCTCGAATAGAAGAAAGAGGTTTGATACTCGGGATTCTTCCTTTTACATCATCCAGCCCTTTATTTAGACCATTCAAGAATTGAAAAATTCTCTTCTGGTCAGTCTTTTTCTTGTATAGAACAGCATCTGCTGGGTTGGTCCAGTTATTGGGCTCATAGAGATCAATTTGTTGTCATAGTTTTGTGAGAGTGTTGTAGTAGATGGTTACATTCATATCATCCTGTTTCAGATTGGAAGCCTGACATTCAATTCCAAACAGTTTAAAAATATTGTCTAAACTAGAATACGTTTCTTGGACTGCATCCCTTACATCTTTTACAGTCTCATATAGGAGAAAGTTACCCCCAATAGCTGGTGTCATTGTGTTGATTAACAAAAACATCACCATACTATTTTCTTGTTGCCACTTCTCATATGCTGGATCTGTCGAAGCAGGCTTATTCACCTTTCCTGTGATATAGCCAAGCTTTCCTCTACCAGTGATGTACAGCTTCACTAATTGGGACCACTGTAGGTAATTAGGACCCAGTAGTTTATGGCATGTTACAGAGAAAGTGGTAGAATCCTGAAGAGTATCAATGCATGAATTTTTCCCTCTGAACTGACTTCGAATGAAGAAGATTTTGCCATTAGGTTAAAGATCGAAACCTACTGATAGCATGTAAGGTTGAGAGAAAAGTTGTTTTTTCTGATATTGAATAATTCTGAAATAATTACAGAAAGTTAGTTCCTTTTAAAGAACTAATTACAATACAGTAGTTAAGTTAAACTCTATTACTGTACAAACTCCTAATTAAATCAGAACTCTAGGACTGTAATACTCGGATATGATCTTCAATTTACAAAGCTGATTCCGTTCTAGGTACCAAATTGTGTAACAGAAACCAAACACAAGTATTTAAATGGGAAGTACCAAATGGTACATTAACCATACAGTCATAGCTACAACGTAAGTGTTCTATTAGGAATTTGGATGATACTATTTTTATTGCTTCACAACTGTTAACGTTTTTGCCATGCTTAATCCAGGTTTTGAATCTCGGTTCCAGAAAGAAGCAAGCCTCTGCTCGTCAGCTATCTGTCCTTGTCTAGTGAAGGTAATAAATATGTCAGTCTAATTGTGTAGACCTAGCTTTCTTGTTGATTGTCTTGAGCATTCTGAGTTTTTCCAAGTGCAGCCTCCAGAATATACGCCAGAGAATTTGGCACTGTACTCGGCATGGGTGGGAGGTGCAATTCTTGCTAAAGTGGTGTTTCCACAAAATCAGCATGTAACGAAGGGAGATTATGATGAGACCGGGCCTTCTGTTGTTCACAGAAAGTGCTTTTGATTAGTTTTTACATGAATGAGCTTTCTGTCTGTATTATCTTAGGAATGCTGGTAGAGTCGGTATAGGACCTGAAATTGAGAATTGGGTACTGAAACAAAACAAAGTTGTAAGTTTATGTTACTGATATCAGCGTAGGAAACTCGTTAATTTCATGGATCGGCGTTTCCATTCTGCCAACTTTTTTTTTCTTTGTGCCTTGATTATATAATTTTATGGAGGGGCTAATTTATAGTCACAACAATTCTGCTGTATTCGAAAACTAAGAAGAAAAAGCATTTCTGAAGGGCATTGATTGAATCGCTTTTGCAGCTGCTTTTCTTGTTTCAACATTATACTATCCATTTCAACTTGTCAGCCACTTCATAAGGTTCAAAGAAGAGTTGGATTGTTCTTTTTAAATGCTCACGAGTAGTCATGTGAAGGTAGGACTCTCCATTTTGCAGCACTGAGTCATGGGGGCGGGTTTTTGACTGTCGGACTCCGACCCGAAATTTAGGCATCTTAATCTGATCTCAATTCGATTTTATTATAATTTAACCTGATCCGATGTCGATCCAATATAATAGAAATATAATCTGATCTTGATTCTAAAATTTTAAACTAAACCAAAAAATTAATAAAAAAAATTAAGTATATTATATAAAAATAATCCTAAAATTGAGATACTTTAATTAGCTCGCTAAAAATACTCATTTGCTTCAACCTTGTGTTGAATTTGAATCTCGACATGAAAAATATTAATAGTGTACTAAAAAATTATCATAAAATAAGAAAAAAAATAGTAAATATATCGGACGAGCTCATCTAAACCCGACCCTAAAATAAATAAATAAAACACAAACTGACCCGATCATAAAAGAAAAAAACATGACCTTAACAGAGAGTCGGGACCTGTGGGGATCAGTTAAAATTGCCATCCCTAGTTGCATCGTGTTGGTGGTAAATACCAACGGACTTGGCATACGAGAGTGTTCCAGTCCCCCGTTCCGTTGCAACAAGCCTTGTATATGGGAAGTAGCTGTAGAAAAGAAGTCGTATATGGAAGGTGTGGGCCAGAGAAATGCACAAACAGTAACAGACCGATGGATTCAATGTAAGACTATTATTATATAACCCGAATGAATGATTCAGTAATACAGAGAATGTAAACATATTACCCATATCTACATAATTTTGCAGACGGATGATAAGTAAAGCTTTGAATTTTGAGGGTACATAAAACAGATGAAGATAGAAGTTTCATCCGGTTATTTTATCAAAATGAGGAGGAAGAATGATCCCTCAGGAGTTGCCAAAGCATCAACCCAGCATGCAAGTGAAATACAAGGCGTCGGTCTGGTTGGTTCCTCAACCTCTCGACCATTGAAAGGGAGCGCCAACTCTTCCCACCACCTCTGTTTCACCGTCACTTTCTGATTACTAAATATTTCATCACTGGGATCATATGATATCTCCACCCCCACACACTTTTTTTTTTTGTAGAATAAGAAAACCCTCCTTTACGGGCAGAAAAGAAAAAAAAAACACCCAACATTTGAAAAATGAATCCTTGATAGAGAAACATGGAGAAAACTAAAGCAGAGATGAGTAAAAGGAAAGAATTTGGACAGCAAAGGACTCCGATGGAGAGAGTGGCTGAACAGGGAGAAAACAGAGCGACAGTCGATGGGGTTTCTTCATTCTTGTAGGGTTTTCGGCTGCTCTGCTTCCCTTTATGGGCCAAGGGCTTACATTTGGTTTGGGCTTAGCCCATGTGTAGTGTCAACAATAGCCAAAAAAATGCACAATTCCACTCTCTATCAAGTAATCATAGTCACCAACCAACCAAGAAACACACATGACAGCAAAAGAGACGCCATTTACATTATTTAAGGCCACACTGCTGGAGAAGTTTAAAGCTCTTACACAAGTCTCCACGCCTTTTGACACACTCATATTAATGTTAATTTGTTTGATATTTTGCACATCCGGAACTGTTTGCTACTCAGTAGATACAACACCTTTTTTTTTTTATCATTTTACAAAAGGGTCAAAGCGAGGCATGCTAAAGTTCAAACCATTCTCATATAATAACCCCTTAACCATGAGTAACCAAAGCCAAGAATGAATTGCCTGAGAGGGATTCCGCCACCACCCAAGATTGAAGGGCCAAATACCTCCGGCGCAGCCTATATACAAGAAGACCCCCATTAGATGCAAACACAAATAATGACCCGTTCTTTCATTTAATACAATGACAAATAACAATCGCCAAACCTGCTGGCGAGAATCACCCACCTCAAGGAGGAATTTCATTTGATAGAAGGGGCCCCATGTTGTGCCCCGTTCCCGTTCGCAATATCCCTTGCACAATTTCCTTCTTGCTGACCATAGAAGGAATTCATATTTCCAGCACCATTGGCAGATACACGCTCAGACCCAGAAAATATGCCCTTTCCTGAGGAGGGACTGGTAACATCATCAGCCAGCTTCTTCGTATTAAGAAAACGACCTCCACAACCCCTAGCCCTTCTCATAGCATGTAGATGCCGGGATTCATGAAGGTATGGCTGTAGTCAATGGCAACAGAATTGAGTCCTAAACCTTCCGATGTTGTACATTTCTTCCAGGCACCACTAAAAGAAAAGGGGGGAAAACCTAAAACAATAACAAATCTACCTTTCTAACTTTAATGGCTTTCTTTTCAAGCTCAGCCTTGGCACGTATCTGTCTTCGCCTCAAAATGCCATGATACTGCTTCGCATTTACATAGACAGGCTCCTCTTCCATTTGAAGAGGCAACGGCATCCTAGCATGATGCATTCCGTATAGATGTGGTGACACCTGAATATGGTTAGCAATAGAATGCATAAAGTTCATTAGTTCTGTGTGGCATAGTAATATGGACATCTCCTAAACCTTTAAAATATTAAGTTCATAACCTGTATCCCCATTAGTGAAAACACATGAAGCTCGTGTAAATGAAATAATTTCCTAAAATAAGAGTTGCAAACAGTGACCAACAACTATCATGCCAAAAAATACGTAATACTTCTGGTAAATTGGAAGTAAAGGAAAAAGGTTAGATGATGGTTGGATCAATCAGATGGTAAAATTGCTCTTCAGCTATTTGTAAACGAACTGTGAATAGTTAGCAAATAAAGTTTAAATTACTAACAACATTTTGATCTCAAGGAAAGAAAGAAAGGATAAGCTTATATTCTATGAACTTTGTAAGCACTACTTCTGCCCTCGGTATAGCAGGCATTATACAAAGCAAATGAACCACAATCCTATTTACAAGCATCACCGTTGCAAAAGGTTTTGTCAAAGTTGTATATTTTTACAGTAGTACGAATCATAACAGGCAAAAGGAGACAAGACACACTGTCTTATCCAAATTATAGCTCAATAGAATCTCTAGCAACCTATTTTTAAAGTGAGATGATTCATAACAGGCAGAAGGAGACAACACACATTGTCTTATTCAAAATAGAGCTCAAAAGAAGCTATTTTCTAGCAACCAGATATCCTTATCTACCGCAAAATAATAATCACTATATTTTTTCTTTTCCCGTTCTCAAATATATTTGCCACATAACATAAAACTCGGATCATACCATCATTTGTGGTCCATAAGGAGTCAGTATTCCACCATACTGAGGATGTGAATAAGGATATGATGTCAAGACCTGAAAGTATGAAGCAAGATTTCCTCCACAGTCAAAGAGAGAATCAATGTAAATTCATAGATATTCAAAGAGCACAAAAAGTGTAGGTTGAGTGCTAAAACACACAGATAGATGTGTGCTGATCCATTCGTGAAACATTGATTTGTACATAAATGTATGTGGGGGTTGATGCCTACGCATGTGC
The DNA here is from genome assembly GCA_019671005.1 of Hibiscus mutabilis. Classification (NCBI taxonomy): domain Eukaryota; kingdom Viridiplantae; phylum Streptophyta; class Magnoliopsida; order Malvales; family Malvaceae; genus Hibiscus; species Hibiscus mutabilis. The sequence continues at coordinate 11,199,889 of CM033720.1, forward strand.
GAGCGCGCATGTGTGTGTGTGAGAGAGAGAGAGAGAGAAGCCTTACAATTGAGTGACCAACTAGTTCCATTTGAGAATTAGGTTCATGGTGTTCACTCAAAGTAAGTGGTGTTGCTGAAGGAACATGCTTGAGATGTTGGTGATCTTGTCCATTTCTCCCATCTAATAAAAAAAACTAAGATAGCATCAAATCCAATGAATACAAAACAATGGTTTCTATGCCTCAATTTCAAGCAAGGACCAGATATGTATATGGCACTAGTTATCATTCCCATATGGCAGCTATTGTAACCTAGATTGAATGGCTTTTGCTGTACTCAACAGCCTAACACTGCACATGTGATCTAAAAATCAACACTAAGGACATATCTTCCCACCCAAAACACTAACCCTGTTGAGCATCCAGGGGAAAAAAGAGGTAAAAAGGCCTCCAGTATATCTAGTAAGTTTATAGAATGTACACAAGTTGGAAGAAAACAGCAAGCCAAGGGCCTATACCAGGGCAGTAACCTACTGGTAATGACGCATTACTAGAGATCATAGTAAAAATAAGGTTTATTAACATGAAGCATTATCCCTCCTAGTTATATCCAGATTGTACTTAGAAAAATCACTTTTTAACCCTAAAATCTGCTCTCTTACTACATCTTTCTTCCATTTCCCCCTTTTCTATCTGTGAGATGATCCCATCCTCTTAATCAATTTCTAAAACAAATTTCCATTTCTTGTAATACACTAAATAGGTAAATGAATTATGAATGACAGAGAATCAAAAAGAAAAATAGACATTAGTTTGAAGAAAATAATGCATATTTTCATCCATTTGTAGAATTGTAACCTATTATCAGCGTGTGAAGACTGAAGAATGAAGGCTGATTCACGGATCCAATAAAGGGATTAAGATACAACAAAAACATCAGTCTAATACCAAATCAGAAAGTTTGGCAAGTCCAAAAACTGACGCCTTGTGGTCTTTTAACATAAAAAGCAGTACTTCATCTTTAAAATAATGTGAGAAATCAGAGATTTTGATCCTACATTGATCAGATCCTCTTTACCGGAATTACCTTCATTGTCCAAGCCACCATGAGCCTGCGAATGCACAGCTCCATTTTCCATTGAACCATTTAGTTGTTCTACGGAAGGTAACTTAGAGGCAGCTTCACCAAAGGGGTTAGTCCCAACTCCTTTCCACCAGGGTTCAGAGTAGGGAGTTGACTGCAACACACTTTGAGCACCATGGTCTATCTGCTGATCATCATTCCCCGGTTTTGCTGGCATTGCTCACACCTTATTCTGGAATTCTGAAATTTCAATCAAGAGAGCTAAATAGCCCAAACATAGAATTTTCCGTAGGAGATAAAAACAGAAAGAAACAGCAAAATCAACAATGATCTCAACTTGTCACTCACTATCAGCTACTACAGCATAAGTTTATGCAAATCTAATGCCACTTACATCAACCTTTACACACACACACACACACACACATATATATATATAAAGAGAGAGAGAGAGAAAGAGAGAGAGAGAGATTAAACGTGAATCATATGCATAACAGTATAAACAACATTAGAAAATTCTCGAGAGGAAAAAAATAAAATCATGTAGAAGAGAAGGCGGAAAAGGGGTCATTCCATGATTTCAAAATTCAACACTCAAAGTTAGAAGCTCAACAAATGCACCCAAAAGATGTCATTCGAAATTCAGAAAGCATGAATTAACATCCAGCGGGACTAAATACAAACAGAGCAATTTAATTTCTAATTTTGCATATCTGGGCATCTTTATTTCCACCCCATAATTCCTATACTATTTTTGTTCTTACCTCGAATTTTCTCATCAGCCAAAGAACAAACTCCCATAAATCAAACCAAAAAAAGAAGAAGAAAAAGATGGTAAATTAAATCCCTAAGGTATCTCGAAATCGTTGAATAGAAAAAGGGGTTAAAGCAAAGATCTTTAGAGCGAAGAGGACTTACAGTGAAAGGATTGGATAGGAAGAAGCAAAGGGTCGTGGAGTTTTGCTCTCCCTCTCTCAGCAACCATAACAGAGACACAGAAAGACAAGAGTATTCCAACTTAAATAATTTATGTTTAAGATTTGAAGTAATGTTTGTATCTGTTTCAGATCAGTTGACCCAAATGTCGAATTTCCTTTCCTTTCTTTTCTGGTCCTTTAAAAGGTCGAGATTTGACAAAGTAGCAAATGAGGAACCCAAGTCGTAATATTTTGAGCGAATTTGTTAACAGTGTTAACTCTCTCTCTATACAAACCAAAACAGAAGATAAAATTATACTGTTATAAATCTGAACATATTAAAAAGGATCGGACCTTTAAAATATAAAAATATATTAGGGGATAAGTATAACCTAGCCATGCAAACCCTGCTATTGTTATTTTTTTTTCGGACAAATCTTAAATTTTAGTGGGTAAACTTATGACCTAAAGAATAAAACAGAATAAAGATGAGCAGTTTGACCAATTAATTAAATATACTTACTTCTGTTATTGTTCGTTAAATAATAAGTAAAATATTATATTTAAAATATATAATCTAAATCCCAAACTTTAACGTTAAATTATGCAATCTCAGTTCTTAAACGTTACATTATCTGTGTATACATTTTTAAAAATTTTTGACAATACACATATTTTATAGATAAAATAATTTAATGTTGGGTTAATGTTTTAAAGTGTTGTCTCTGTATATATATATAAAGAAAGGTTAGACGGTGGGGAATAGTTAAATGAAGAATTATGGGGTAGAACTAAAATAGAAAAGATAGTGGGTTGGGGAAGAAGTTAATTAGTTGTAATGATAATGATAAATAAATGGGTGTGTGGTAATAATGGTAATGGGATGGGATGAGCAAATGAGTAAGCAGGCAGTGGAATTTTAAACCATAGTAGGAAGCCAAGTACTCCCCCCACTTGTCCCTTTTTCTTTCTTCCATGTTTAAAACTATTTTCAGTAAAGCTTAACCTACACTGTTTTTTTTATTTAATTTTTTTCTCAACAATCATACTATCAGTAACAAAATTTGTGGTAAGAGTTTAAGATCAATTTAAAATTTTAAAAATTAAACTAAAATTTCTAAAATCTTAAGGTTTAACTATAATTTAAAAAAATTATGAGAAGTGATTCAATTAAAATATTTAAAATTTTAAAATTTAATATAGATTTATAAAAATATTGAGAGGATCAAATTAAATTTTTAAAAGTTTTAAAAGTCGAGTTTTAATTTTCTAAAATTTTGAGGAGACATGGTATGTAGTGACTAGTTACGGCCGCTGCATAAGAGTATAGATTGAGAAGGCATTATCCACTGATATTTCCCCCTAGAATAACTTTTAATTCACATTTATATACCTTAATTGGAGGGAAGGTTAAAGAAGACCCAACCCCACTCATCACTCCATACAAAATTGTTGTCAGGACAAACCCTGTTTTTTTTTTAACCTTGTTAATTAATTATTACATGGTCCTGCCGGAAAGACATGGATCCAATCCAAGAAAAGGTTGACAATGGGGATTAGGGTCGAAGGTGGATTGAGACAGATGAAGACGGAAGTTTTGCTTGCATTATTATTAGGCTTAATAGCCAAATAAATGTCTAAATTATACATGTAGCTCATTTTTTATACTTAAATTATTTTTTATTTTAAATACATAAAGTTTTATTTTAGTTTATTTTAAGTGTCTAAACAATAACTACAGTTACTTTTAAATAAATGATTTTTTATTTTATTTCTTTTTAATTTAATTTCTTTTTAATTTGATTTTTAAAAAACTCTTAAATTTCCCAAAACTCATAAAATGATCCCCAAATTTAAAATTCCTAACTTCCCAACCGATTTCGCCGTTGATGGTAACGCCGCCACCCACCATATTCGTTTTCAGACCACCACAACCACTCCTCCAACCACCCATCGCCGGTAACCACGGTAAGTGTGCCGATCTGCTTCTTAACATCGAAGGAAGCCAAAGTCATGAAAATGAAGTCGATCGGCACACTTACCGTCGGTTACAGCGACATGTGGTTGGAGGAAATGGTCGTGGTGGTCTAACAACGGTAATGGTGGTCTATGATGAGACAATCAAAGGTAATTTGAGGATTTTAGGTTAGGAATTTAGAACTATTTTATAACAATTTAAAATTATTAATTTTTTAAAAAATTGTATCTTATTTACAAATTAATTAAAAGAATTTAAAACATACAACGTGTCACATTTTAATTGGCTAACGAATTTTTTTAATAATCAGGCAACTAAAACAACTGGAATAAAATTTTAAGCACCTATTTAGAGCGAAAAATAGTTTAGGCACTAAAAATAAACTACATATATAATTTAGACACCTATTTAACTATTAAGCCATATTATTATTAACAATTTAGTTTTTTTTATTAAAGAGAGAGAGAAAAAAGAGAGAGAGAGTGGCGTAGACATTGGGAACGGGAATGGTGGCCAGCGGTGACACATGTGATGCAAGCACAAGGTCTCCTGATGTCCACGTTATTTAGATCTCGCCTCGCCACCTCCTTTTCTACTTTTGCCAATTGCTGAACCATCTTCAACTCAACAACCTCCACCCTTTTATTATATTCATCCTATTCCTAGGTAACAAAATAAACACATTAAGGAACATTTATTAATCTCTTGACTTCTGACCCAAACATTAACCTCAAAAACCCATACTACGATTTTCCTCTTGCCTTTTAATTTCTGGTCAGCTGTCAACGGAGTGGCTACTAATAAAAATCTATTCCAGAATATCGGTACCACTTACCACTGCAAAGATTGCTTCTAACAGAATTCCGAATTTCAATGGCTAATCGCACTGTTTGGTCAATGAACAAACCAGGCAGCTGAAAAACCAAGAGCTGCAGGAATGTCTAAAATAGTAAAGGCCGGCAATTGAGAAAGCAATTATAAAATTAGAAGGATCAGCACTAAAAGTTACTCTTTTTTAGAGATCAAAGAATAATTTCACATTATATTTTTTTTTAACTTTTAATATTTTGGTGAAACCATAGTCCTCTATTATTCCGTCACTGGAGGCCGACTAAGCAGCGACCACCAAACCAACTATTTGTATTTAATAGAGGGATCGAATGAAGAGGTTCCTTAATTCAAGCAACGCCCAACCTCGGACCAAAACCCTTCTGTAATTTAACTTTGCTCACTTCTCACGCTGGCTCGCAAATAAATAGAACCTGTGTTTCCCTATTTCTTTGATTTCTTGTACTGAAGAAGGAAACAAGATAACCAACCACCACCTCATTTGCGTTTACATCAATACCTAAATTGCATGTATTAAGAAAAATCTCCACTCTCCCTCATCTAACAAAACATACAAAATAGATAAGCAGTCCTGATAATTTTTTTTTTCTTCCCACAGCCTTTATATAAACCACTCTTCCTCTGGTTGGTGTTGACAGGCAACAAAAGCACAATTTACAGGCTCAGCAGCAGAATGAACAAGGACTAATTTACAAGTTTCAGCTCAATTTGATAGTTCAACATCTCCCTAGGTCAGTCAATATTGTGTCAGTACAGAAAAGAAATATTGTAAGAGGCTTCACTTATTCAGCTGAGTCTCACCAACAATCATGGAAACATGCCCTCAAGGTACTTATCAAAGTCTTCATATCGTCGCTTTCCTGATTGACAGCTGATGATGAAGCCTTTTTACCTGAAAAAAAGGAGAAACTACTAGTAATAATAATGATAAATATATCATTCTAAAGGTGTACATTAAAATGTAAAAATCTAATGGTCAAATAGATGGCCTAAGGGTGCCATCGATTTCCCCAGCTAGGCTGAGATTGGCAGAGCCAAATTATAAGTAATCACAACACTCGTCAAAACTGATTGGATCCCTTTTAGCTTAATGAACCTAAGCTAATCTGGGGCACGAATTTTTGCCTAGGCAAGAAACACGGTTCTCAAAACTTACCAGGGCAAGTTCACCAACAACCCCATCCACCAAACTTCATCTAAATTATTTCAATCAGTTTACTACTCATTTTCTTGATATAAAACATTACTACTAGTAAGGATTGAACATAAAGGTAACTAATTATATGCGACCCTCTTAGCCTTGGATGTGGGGATGGGCACGGGTCGGGTTTTTGGCCCACTCAAACCCGACCCGAAAATAAATATACTAAACCGACTCAACCCGAAAATAAATATTCTAAACCCGACCTATAGAAAAAAAATTAATTTTAGGGACCTAATTGTAAAAAAATAATTTTAAAGGACTCAATTGTAAAAAATAATAATTTTAAGAACTAAATTGTAAATAAAAATTTAATTTTAAAGACCTAATTATAAAAAATATATAAAGAGGAGTATTATCATAAATGTCCCTAAAAAAACTGAAGGAAAAATTACACAATTAGTCCCGGGTCGGATATTTTCCACCCTAAACCTGACTTAACCCTTTAAAAAAACCCGACCCAAACCCAATTTTTTTATTAAAAAATCCAACCCGATCAGGCCAGGTAGGGTCACAACCCAACCGGGTCGGGTAAAATGCCCATCCCTATGACTGTGGCTCGACTCCCGACAGTTGAAGTTCTAGACTCCTTGTTCCCAACCAATTGGGTATATCTTGGGAGGGGTGACTTGCTCTGGGGTGTGGCGGAATTAGAGTAACAACAATGGTAAGCTGCTGTGGAAGGTAAGCAATAACTTATGAAAATGAATGATGGAGGACCATGGATTGCAACGTCAAACCTTTTCTCTTCTCCCTGCTCCTCTCATACTCCTCATCTGTGTCATCTTTGTCTTTTGACTGATCCCTGAACATAATGCAAGAGTCAACTAACAAATATGGAAAGGTGAACTGAGACACCATCCTCCTCCAGTTAATGGAGAACAAATTCCTAGTGAAAAGATTTTTGGACTCAAGTTGACACCTTTTTCTTTTGTATTCTTTTTTCTGCTTTCTGTCTAATTCCCCCTTCTCCTTCCGTTTTTTGTAATGAAGTTTCTCAGCGCATCTATTTCAAACAGTCATCAAAAAGAAAAGCAGTCAAGGGCCTAAGGCTTAAGCATGAGTTCATACGTATCAAACAAATTGTTGAAAATGTTTTATATCAAATCAATGAAACGAAAAATTGACAAAAAAACAGACAGAACACAAAAATTCTACTAACCAAAAACAAAAATCTCTGATCATATAAGAGCTTTTGCCGTGCAAAAATTGGAACATCTTTCTACAGAGCTAGAGGACGAGATTGGATATTATACTCCTCTAAGATGAAAGTTGTGCCTTCTCCAACAATATGGTAGTGTATTCTAATATAAATTATAGTATCTTATTCAAATAGGTTTTAATCCCTATCTGAAAGAACAAGCTGCAGACTAGGGTTTACACGTTACAACAAAAAGAAAGAAGCAAACATTCTTCCAGGTCATCTACGATCCGCATTGACTAGGATTTATACATTCTTAAAGGACATCGTCTAAACTCTCAACCCACACATCCCACATGTCCGTTATGTTTTTTTAAACCTTTTATATGCCAACTAGGTAAATGAGAATAATGAAACAAACGTAAATAAACAACAATGGTCAATGCATTCACCGGTTCTCCAGCAAGTTCTTTCCATGGAACTTAAAACTTTAGTCCAAGACAAAACAGAGAGAAAATAAATCATAGAATAGTGACAAGTTAACAAAGATTTGTGCACAAACTTGCTAGGTGATAAAAGAAAGTTCTGGCCCAACAGAGAGAAGGAGAGAATGACAGAGAGAGAGCAAGCAGAATCATACAAATAAGATATCACTACATACCTTTCACAAGTTACCAACTTCACAAGGGCTTGCTTGTTTTCTCCAGCCTCAAAATAGGAAAAGTTTACCTGAAAATTTATCCAAAAACGTTACCTTAATAATTGCACAAGAAGATAATTCTTTTCATAACAAAATATTTCAGTATTTAGAAAGGTACTCCGCAACATCCTCAATGCTATTAATAGATGAGATAGCAGTTCCACATAAAAATATTACCTAACCATGCAAAAATTCATATCCCTAGTAAAAGATGATTTCTAGTAAAATGCCAAATGGCTATTAGAAAGTATAAACACTTGCCTCATAGCTTGCTAAGCCATCTTTCTCATTGCAGTGCTTATTACCACATATAAACTGTCCTGATAGAAAAGAGTAATATGTAAATTACATATTTATCCAATATATATATATATATGTACCATTGCCGCTTAATGAGGCATCAATCATCATATGATTGAAGACAATTGTTTAGCTAAATTTATATAGACAAGAATCATGAAAAATATGTGGTGGTTAAGGCCATAAAGATTTCCTTGCTGTTTTTAGGACATTTCTACTACACATCTCTAATCCATCTTCTTGATAAATTACTTGTACAACTGAAAATGACAGTGAGACAAGTTTAGCAATTGCCAAAACATATTTCAGTACATCTAGCCCTCCAATTTTCAACCACTTTTGGTGTAAACGGTAGTGCCTGAATTTTACCCTGTCTTTACTACCACTATCATTTTTTTGTACATCCATTGCCCAAAAAGTTTTGCAGATTAACTATAGCCATATATATACATTTTTTTTTCAAATTAATGACATTGCATAGCTTTCTGACATGCACAAGGCAGACTGGCATATGAATGTGATTCAGGAACAATGGAAAAGATAAGATTCCAAAACAAAAAACTAGTTATAAATTACTGTCAAGTGTCAACTAAAATGTACCGATTTGTATTAATCAAAGCAGTCAACAATAAAGAAAAATCTATTTACCTTTACCAGATATAACTTCCTTCTCTGTTCGCCACCTCAAACCAATCTACAACATCAAAAAGGAAAAGGCTTAAAATTGAAAAATAACTTAAATTGTAATAACATCCTCATAGAAAAAACATTCTAAAGAGGATAAATATGGACACTTGCATGAAAGTAATAAAGAATAAAGAGATGGGACAGAAGATAACTATAGATCTGCATTTTCATTTTCAGCATCAGATTGCGCTCGACAATATTACAATAAATTTAGAGTTAGACCAAATCGGAGACAATTTCCTGCTCTCTTTTTTCAGATTGGTTCCAATTATTATGCACGTCTCAAAGCATTAGACATGAATTTTTTTCCTTAATGAATATGAAACAAAACAACTATCATGAAATAGACAAGTTTCTTAAAACATCTATCTAACAAATATAAGTACCAACATACCTTACCACTCTTATAGTGTGACATGTCAGCTATGCAGTATCTTAAATGAGCTTAAGGGAACAAATAACAAGTCACGGCTAATTTTTTTATTGAAATAAAAGCTGAAGAAACTCGCCAATTTGTTCATTGATCCACTAGCTGTCTAAATTCTACAGAGACCATAGTAATGCATGGATTCCTTAGTAGATAGATCTGCCACTGCCTGACCCAACTTTCCAAATGAGGTTTATGAAGAAGAAAGGCATTGGGAAATAAGAAGACACAGAGCATTCATAAATATATTGAGATTTTAGACTTTCAATACCCCAAAATAAGCAAGAAAATAAAATAGCTAAGGATACTCCTTAAAAAGCTTATCATAGTAACGCTTCACCAGCTTCTGCTCCCAGGATGGATTTATATCATCTTCCTCGGAACGTATAAAGCTTCAGCGATTGTTAAATGTGAAGAGGGAAAAAAAAGCTCAAAGCTTAGTACCATTTAACAATATGTCCCGCGTTTGAAAAAAGAGCTTTGTCAAGAACACGAATTCGGGTGAGAAAAAACACAACATCCAAAATAATCTCCATATTGATTTTCAGAAGGCAATAAAACAATATAAAACTGTCACTAACAATATTTTATATAATTCTTCTTGATCCTACACTTTTTACTGAGGCCAACCACCATTCCCCATCTAAGATCATCCTGAATATGCTAAACAACCATTCATCCTCATCACAAAGCAGATTTAGATTGACATGTATTGATCATAATCTACTTCATGAGTATTTATCAAGTTACTCAATCAGCTCTGAATCCACTTGTCTTCTACTGTCATGTAATTAAATGTTTAATATCTGATAAATAAAGGCACCCATCTACATCTAAAGTTACCTTGTCATACTTCGCCATTTGTGCCTGAAACGGAAACTATAACAAAGCAAGACAAATAGACCTTATCGTGTCTGTGCTCTTCAATTCAATGCAAATAGAGGGTAGTGCACTAGTTCCACAGATTAAGAACAGTTAAAAGTCTCATTCAAACTTTGAAGAGTCGTAGGTAATATAAACTTATACAAGTAACACTATTATAATCCACATCGAATACTGGAACCCTCGAAGAGAATGTGTAAAAACAAACATAGAAAATATATGGAAGAATGTAAGCACTAATTATGAAGTGACATAGAGACGTGCAAGTCCAATAATACAAACAACAAAAGCATACCGATATCCCTCCCTCAGGGTATCATGATCTGTTTTAACTGGCAACTTCACATCTGTAGATTTTTCTTTTCCATAGAAGCCAACTGCAAAGCAGTGAGCAAAAGCAAACATATGACACCCAAAAGAGAAGGGGGGAAAAATCAACTATAATATTCCGAAAAAATGAAAAATCAACTATAACAATAAAGACTGTTCATCATCCACTAGTTTTAGCATTGAAACTAAATCCATTCTCAAAGGAGAAGACTGTTCATCATCCACTTGTTTTAGGACACAAGGATGTAACAAATAAAGTGATTACTATTTGCATAACTCCTTTCGTGTCCATTTCCCAATTAACGAAGCAATAAATAGTGCAGCCAGTATTTTTGACGAGTATTACAGATCAAGGAAATGCAAAGATTATACATGATATAGTATATATTACCAAAGCATTGACCACTACAAGAAACTCAATTAAGTAAACTTTACCGTAATCGTTCACGAACTTCTTGTGGCGATCGTAGGCGTTGAGGCCGCTAATGTGAGCTTGGTACTGTCTGGGATTCAGATTGAGAATTTAAAATAAAGTGAGCTCACATGATGTGCAAGTATTTTGTTAGATTCTTTTTTTTTTATCATAATTTTGTTAGATTCAATCGTAACAATAATAAGAATAGTGAATTTGGAATAGAAGAGAAGAGAAGAGATGAGAAGACGGAACTGTTTTTTCTCTTCCCTATCGAATATTGCGGACTTGAGAGACCCGAAGGACGCCATTGTTTTACGTTTTTCAGATGCAGAAACCCTAACGGCAGATTCTCGCTGTTACGATTACCCGGTAGTAGATGTCCACCCGCTTCATCTTTTGAGTAAATTTCAATCACAATATTTATTTTAAAAATATTATTCTAACATAATTAAAAAATCGTTAATGTCCGATGAGCGATTTTTAAGGTAAATTATAACGAATGTTACTTAATTATGAATAATGTTATATTTGGGTCACTCAATTAATAATGTGGTTACATTTAATTGCAAACATCCGTTAAATGTTGTTGTTTAATGGGTATAATGATAGTTTTAGTTCTCGAAGCTTTTATATTCTATCATTTTAGTCCCAAATCAAAATAATTCAATAAATTTAACACTTCATATTTAAAAAACATATCAATTTAGTTAATTTTTCTTCCAATCACTTGTATAACATCGTTAACACTAGAGGACTTCATTTGAAATAACGTGAAAATTCTACATGGCATCATACATTGAGTGATTAAGGCGTGAGTTATCCCTAATAAAGGCTTGAGTTTGTTCCCTTTCAAAGTCAAATTGCAAAATCTTTGTAAATGTGACACTATTATGTTAGTGTATGATGTCATGTAGCATTGTCACGGCATATAAAAGGTGTTAATCATTAGTGAACTAACGATTTTTATACATTGAAGGATCATTTTGACTCAAAATAAAATATTAAGGGTCAAAGTGCTCAAAAAAAGAATATAAACTAAAGTGACTATTCAATCAAACGTTAGAGATATTTTTTTGGCATTATGCCTAAAACAAATCAATTGTGGGAGAAACTTGTCTGATAGAAGTACAAGGTGAGTGAAGGAATTCCCTGGACATTGCGACATGTGAATTGCTCAAATTTTTGGAGAGGTGTTTGGATGGTTTGAAAATATGTGAAACAGGGTGTAGTATGGCGTCTAGGAAATGGCCAATGAACTGACTTTTGGCATGATCCTTGGGTACGAGAAGCGAGGCCCTTGCGAGGTTATGCGTTGGATCCAACAACTATTCTAGGGAGATTGATTCCAGTTACATATACTATAATACCCTAAACTCGATTTTACATTTGGGCCTTAAACTCAACTCATTATCATAAAAATTCTCAACTCGATTTAGCCCAAACAAATTATTAAAAAAAACATTAATTCTAATAGTTGAAAGCTTAAATAAACAATTTAAATAATTAATAAGGAGATCCACCTTATTTTAAAACATTTAAACGTTCGACTTGATTAATATAATTTCAGAAATACGAATTATAGACTCCTCCACGTAAGGTCCTATGAATACATAGCTATGAATACATAGCCCACTAAACACAAGTACCGTACTTTAGAGATCACCACATGCTAGAATACACTAGACCGATAGTTCTCCTCTATAACACCGCCTACCTGGTCTGGAAGAAAATCGGATCAGAAGTGCCACCGAAAAATGAAACAGAGAATCGGAGCAAATGATAATTCAAAACAATTTAAATCGGAGCTGAACATAAACGTGCATAGTTCTAAAGTAAAGCCTTTATAATCAAAGATTTTATTCTTAACAAATAATGAGTTTTAACATTAGGATCCTTTTCACATAATTCCATAATTCAAGAACTAAATTGTAAATTTTATCAAATTTCAGATGTTTAGTAGAAGTACTCCTTGACATCTCTCATTTTTTTAGTTTAGTCTTACAGAGTCAAAATCAGATTAATTCTTGACTTAAAAGTCTTAATTTCCAATTAGGGACCAAAGCGTAATATTTAACAATATTATAGTTCATAAATTATTCATGTCAACACAAAGTTGAAACTTGTGTCTTGTCATGCATATCATACGATTAATCATATGAAATCATGTCAAACTTGATTTCATATTTAGGGGGCATTTTGTAAAGATTCCCAATTTCAGGGACTAATCTACAATTTCTAAAAATTCATGGAAATTTCAGAATTTAAGACCACATACATGAAATTCATATATTTTTTAGACTTACCTGTAAATTTCCAACCCATTTGAAGATATAGAACTCATATAATTAACATCTTGGCTTATTTAGGGCTAGTTTATAATTTCTATAAATTCGTAGTCCTTTTTAGAAATTAAGGACTCCTTCCTGAGATGTATGTTAATCCTTACTTACTTGCCAAATTTTAACTAAATTGGGAATTTGTAACTCATTCAATTGATACATACTTTATTAGGACTAAAATGTAAAGATTTTGAAGCTGGGTTAAGTCATAACTAACTTAATGGCCATCCGTACCGATACTCAAGGGTACCATATCGGTACGCTTGTATATTCTCAAATTCCATTAACCATTTTTGGTATCTGTACGGGGCCTTGTACCGATACACCTGTACCGATACATTGAAGTACCATACCAGTACGCCATGACAAATAAATTTTCAGTGTTCAATATTAGTACCGATATGGTCGATCGTACCAATACGCTTTGTACCAAATGGTCATTTTTTGCCTTTCTATACCGGTATGCACCAGATAAGGTACCAGTACACCCTACACCAGGTTGAAGAATTAAGACTAAAATTCAAATTTAACATACTTCACACGGGTTTAAAACCTTCTTAACCATTTTTCTATAGTTCTATACGTGTTATGGCCATTTGAACATTTAACACATTCTAAATTCCATATTTCGAAACCAGAGATTTGAAGATACATGGCTTAAATTCCATTATACAAATTTCTTAACTCTTGTATTTCTGAACCAAGATTTAAGCTTACCATTCGGACCACATCTATATATACCGATTATACATGTTAAAGTCTATCAAGACTCTACTGAATTCTTGTAATCGACTCAAGCATATCATTCCAAGCATCATATCTTACAAGTTTAACAAAACCCATATTAATCAATTAACATAACTTTGACACCAAACCATACATCAATTCATATATCCTGTACCATATATCATATGGTAACAATCAATCATAACAAGTACTTTCCACCGTATCATATCATGCCATATTTCTTACTTATTAATTCATTTGTTTCATAATTGTTCAAAGAATCATTAAATTACTTTGCTAGCCTATGTCATAATCAGATCATAACATAGTACCATATATCTATTCTTTAACCAGCCTATAAAGCAAACTAGCCTGCTTAATTCACATGCCACCATCTAAGAGTTTATCAAAGGAAACTTACTCATTGCCTTAGGAGTGACTTGCAACTTCTGGATACAATTCCTAACGTTTACGAGGACATAGGACCTGAAATTCATGCAAAAAGACATGTTAAGCACATAAGCTTAATGAGGTAGTTTCCTTAATTTCGATAAATAACATATTAAACTAATTCCATGCATTTTATATGTACAAAACTAAAGGTGGCACCAAAGGATCATGAATCTTAAGACAACTTGCATTTCCATGTTAATCCATGAAATGTCATGCTAACAAATAGCAAGCATGTTCATATTTTCTTACATATATGTAAATTGTGATTATTAATTTTAGTTCATCTTTATTCTTAGATCAGGGTAACCAATGGATACACGATTTCCCAGCCAACCTTGCCTAGCCATGAGTGGTCAATCCCTCCACCTCGCCAATGACCAAAACATACATCCCTCCGCCTTACCACATAAAGGTCATAACCCAAGGACCGTAGTCCACCCGTACATGAGCTCAATGAATTCTATGACATGCCAATTGTATCCAAGGTACCTATAATATTACATTTTCATAGTTCCATGATTCATATATCTTGTAACATAGCATGTTAGAGTCTTAGCTCCTTGTATCATATTCATGAACTTGTATATCATAAACATAATTCCATGGTTTATCATATTTCATATCCATGTCATATCTTATCACGTCATGCGTTATCGTGTATTACCATGTCATGTTCAAGAAACATAAATAAGCTTACCAAGTTTAGCTTACCATACCATGCCATGAATACCACCAAGCTTGCTCTATGTGAGCTTCATGCATTGTATCACCATGTATAGCAAACAAACATAACCTTATGCAAACAATGACAAACCGAGATGACACCATATCATCCCGGATCATAAACTACACTCACAAATACTTTAGAGCTAGGATCGATCTCGAATGTCTATTCCGACTTGATTTTCTTTCATGTCTCTGTTTTCAATTGATAACTCTTCCACTATCACTTGGTCTATCATAAAATTTAACACGTGATTTGTCAAATTGGGCACTAAATACATAAAATCATGACTATGAAGACATGAAAAATCTTATTCTTCTATAGGTTAAGCTTGGGTACTGTTAAAGCTTAAAAAGTCAAGAAATAAATATCACATGTTTAAACCTCAGCCTAGATTGCATACAACCCTCAAATATTCAAAAATTAATTTCTGAAAATTTACCCATAGATGCTTACGTTCAAGTCTTTACAAAAATGGTGCTGAGGAAGATAGGTAAGGAATTGAGCTTACCGAATTCATAACTAAATAGATAAAATGAGGGTAGACGGTAGTGATCTTAAACTTGAAGATTTAAAGTCCCCAAATATTCAATAACGGTAGCTCTTGTTTTGGAAGAGATGAGAAATGGTTTCTATCCCATTTCCTCAGCTAGCCGAGGGATAAATGGCACCAAATTATCCACCTTCACCTATTATTTTAGGGCCAATTGTAATAGAATGACACCTAACAAGCCTAGTCACCACTTTTAAAAGATGGGTAAATCACTCCTTGAGTCCCTCAATTACCTTTCCTTCATATGAAGAAATCTTATGGTCTAATTAGCCATGAGTCATTAGCCTTTTGCCTTGATTACACTCTAGTCACATAACTTTATTTTCTTACAATTTAGACACTAAGCATATTTTCGATTCTTACTATTTAATCACTAAGTGGTTTAATTACACACTTAGTCATTCCATTTTCATTTCTTACACTTATGACTCAATACTTCATAACTTTACAATTTAGTCTTCATTCTTTAAACTTTCGAATTAGACTTAAATTGTTATAATTTATATAATTAATCTATTTTCTCCTTTTTATACCTTCATTTAACATCATATAGTCGATCCTTGAAGTGCTTAACCATTCTACATCAAACAGAGTTCATGGCGCAATCCATCGACAAGCCTCCTTACTTCGACGACACCAACTACTCATATTGGAAGAATAGGATGATTTTTTCATGAAAGCCAAAGATTATCTTCTTTGGGATATTATTCTTGATGGCCCATTCGTTCCACAAAGAAGCAAGGCAGAATGGAGTGCAGATGATCGCAAGAAGGTGGAGCTAAATACAAAGGCCTTGCACATCCTCTTTGTGCACATGGTCCAGACGAATATGCAAAAGTCTTTTCTTGTGAAAGTGCTAAGGAAATTTGGGACAAGCTTGAAGTCACTCATAAAGGAGAAGTAAAGGAGACCAAGATTGGTCTTCTCAACCTTGAATACGAGAACTTCAAGATAGACCCGGAAGAAGACGTTAATGCTATGTTCGATCATTTATCCACCATTGTGAATGGACTTAAAGGTTTTGGAGAGATAATTCTAGAGGAGAGCTTGTGAGGAAGTTGATTTACTCACTTCCTTACTCATGGGATTCCAAGAAGACGACAATCATTAAAGCAAAGAATCTGAAATAACTCAAGCTTGATGAGCTTATGTGATCTTTGCTCACCCATGAGATGATGATGTCCAAGGGGAAGAAAAAGATAGTAGAGCAAGAAATTGAAGACTTGAATGTTGTTGCTCTCAAATCCTCCACAAGCCAACAAGAAGACTCAAGTAGAAAGGATAGTGAAGAAGAAGAGATGATCAAGCTCTTCAAGAAATTCACCCGATTCACAAAGCAAGAAAAAGAAGAATCAAGACGAGAATAGAGCATGAAGATGAAGGATCCCATCATATGCTTTGAATGCAAGAAGCCGGGGCACACCAAGTACGATTGCCCTCATTTCAACAAGAAAGGATCAAGCTATAAGAAGAAGGCATTTGTAGCTACATGGAGTGATGAAGAGGATTCCACCAATAATGAGGTAGCTCACCTATGTCTCATGGCCATCCAAGATAAAGAGGTAACTTCTAACTCAGCTAATTTAAATTCTTACACTTTTGATGAGTTATAAGAAGACTATGACGATTTGGGTTTGGAATTCAAGGCTTCATTTTTGAAAAACAAATAGATGCTTTCAAAATTGAAAATCGAAAATGAATTGCTTTCTAAAACCAATCTCGAACTTGAAGCAAAGTTTGAAGCTTTTGAGAAAAAGAATTTGGATTTACAAAACTTACTTCTAAAAGTTTAAGAAGATCATCAAAGGGAAATTGATGATCTCAAAAAGAATTTGTTTGACAAAAACTTTCAAAAGTGTGAAATTGGAGATAGCTCCAAAACAAATTTTTATCAAAGACAATCTAGTTCCCCTATATTTTTAAATGGTAAAGTTGTGAAGAATGTTAGGGTCCCTAAGGGACTTATTTTTCAAACAAAAATGAAGACATTGAAAAATGGATTCCTAAGGGGACTAAACTATTTGGGACTAATGCCATTATATCCAAAGTAATTTGGATACCAAAAATTACTTGATTGTCTATTTGTAGGTGTGCTTGGGTCATTGATGATCAAAGTTGAAATTTTGGAAGCTCATGACACACAAAGGAAGATGATCACTTGGAGAAGGAAGGCTTAACATCCTACCTTGGTTCAAGTGGTAAAATTTATTTCATGCAATTGCTTGATCATGTTTTCCATGTCTAAATTTTCATAATGATCAAGACATGTTTGTATGACTCCATGCTGTACATAATTGCATATAGTTAGGGGGAGTCTCAATTGCATGCGTTACATGTTTTTGGCTAGTATGCTCATATCTATGTTTTTGGCCTTAAACTTGTAATGTTTGGTTGAATTTGGTAAAATTCATGCTTTGTATGTTTTAAATGTTATGTTTTGAGAAGCACGTGTAGCAAAATGATCAAAATGTATATTTAAGACTTATTAGAGCCTTTGTATGAACTTAAACTAAGTTGTAAGGCCTTTAAAGTCGAATTTGATGCAATTTTCACCAGTTTCGTACCTTCGATACCGGTATCGGTACCGCCCATACCGTACCGATACGACCTTCGACCAAGTACCGATACGGATGACTCCGTACTGGTACGCCCAGTAAAAAATGGATTGTTTTGACCATTTTTGTCATGCCTTGTATGCTTATATGAGTATCTTGTTATATGTCATGTTTAATTGAATTTCTTGGTTTATTTGTTTTATTTAATTAAAATTCAAATCTATTTCACTTGAATTGTTGGACTAACAATTTACTTGATGCTTGAGTAAGGGGGAGCCATTTTCTAAAAATTCTTTCTTTTTTCAATTTTTTGGGTCTAACTCTCCATTGTTATCTTGAACTTACATGTGATTTCAAACTTTGTTTTGAAAATATTTTTGATATAACAAAAAGGGGAAATATGTGTTTAAAAAATTCAATTTCAAAAAGAAAAAGGGAGAGCTTGAATATTTTTCTAAAAATATTTCTCTTTTTCTAAAATTAGTTTTTAAAGGGGAGTTTTCACAAAAACAATTTTTCAAGTGGTTTCGTTATATCAAAAACGGGGAGATTGTTGAGATATTTGATTTTGATATAACTTAAAGAAAAATGTTTTTGGACTTAAACTAATTTGCAAAAATATTTCAAAAGTCCATAAACTTAAAAAATATGTTTGAAATATTTTCAAAGGGTTTTTAACATGTTTTAAGTGATTTTAAATAGCCAAAGTGTCAAAAACAGGCTATGCGTACTGGTACAGCTTGACCCGTTCCGATACCTAGAGTGCTCATACTGATACGGATTTTCATGTACCGATACGTTCCTTTTTCCCTGAGTTTTGGCAAATTCTAGTAGCCAAATTGCGTACCGATACGGCCTCAGTTGTATCGATACCCTAGGGTGCGTACCTATACCCCTATATCGAATACCGATACCCTTTGTAATAAATGCTCCAACAACTATTTTTCTTAAGGCAGGTACCGATACCAGACCTCGAGTACCGATACGCTTTACTCCAGAATTGCATTTATAGCTGGAATTTTTTGTCCCAAACGGCTCCAAACCACCCCAACAGCTAGTAATGATCATGAAGTCATTAGAGGATTTAAAATACCTCTCCAAGCATCCATGGAAGAATAAGAAACAACACAACCAACATTCATGTATAGAGAAAGTGTTTTAGTGCTTTAATTGTCAATTTCTTTGTAGAATGTTGTGTGTTTTGAGTGCTACGCAAATGGTGCAAGTATACACGTCACAAGTAATAAAGTGATATAATAAGTATCGAGTATCGTCTCCACAAGGATTGGTTTGGGCCACTTCGCTTAAGTCACTACAAATGTTTCAAGAATTAAATAATAATGATGAATTAACAATTAAAATAAAATAACAAAGAAATAAAGATAGGATGAGAGGTTAGGTTGGATTATCGTGAGTTGTGGAGTGATGATTGAATGGTCTGTCGTGGTGATTTAGTAGTAGCCGGATAGCCAGGGCAATTCTGTTACGATTGCCTAGTCGATTGCCAGGGCAATTTGGTTGCAATTCCCACGCATTGTCTGATCAGATTGCCTGGGCAATGCTCCCGCGATTGCTTAGGCAATTAAGAATTGGTATATTGCTTGGGCAATTGAGCATTCACTTCCAAAGTTCGGCGGAGCATTCTTCAATGATTCCTCGTTATCCCTAACGCGAAATACTGTTAATTGCACACGTCTTGATAATACATCCCTGAGTGAACCAAGGGTGAATAACAACCAATCTTGCGTTCCTCTTAGCTGTTGAAATTCGTAACTTATCCCTAAGCCGAATTAGTCTTCACCAACTTCCGTTTGTATGAAAACCATGCTCATTCGTTTCTTCAATCTAACTTTCTCGATATTAGATAAATAGATGATTGAATTCTAAGATCCTCTCCCAATTCACTCGCAACCAATGTTAAGAACCAAGAGTGAACAAACTTTGAAATTGAATTGCAACTCAAAAACCTAAACAAAATCCAAACAATTCCACAACCACAAAAACACAATAACCCAACCCAAACAAGTTTAGTTCATGGCTGGGTGTAAAAAGAATATACAATAAAATCTACCCAACATGACTCGAATAAAGAAATAGAACAGCCCTCAATCTCTCAAATTCGACTTCCCCACCTCCTTTGCTTGTGACAGCTTGCTTCCTTTATATAGGGGATGGCTAGGTCAAATTCTTCTTATTTTTGGAAAGTATGAGTATAGGTTGGCATTGAATGTAAGAAAGATACATCTCTTTTATTTATTTACTTTCCAAATATTCCTCTTGAACTTTTGGGAATTAATCTCCTTTTGATTTATTCATGGAATTTCAATTCTTCTAGGATTTATTCCCATAAATCGGCAGCCATATCTTCTTGTCCTTCATTGTCGCGGCAATTGCTTCGGCAATTTCCTACTCACTTGGGCAATTTGATCATGCACACGTAAAACACACACTAGCAGCACCTTTTTCTACAAAAGTTAACCAATTTATGTGATCAAGCATGTCAGTGAAAGAAACTATGGAATTATGCATGAATGCCTAATTATGAAACTAAGATGAGCTTAAATCTAACGATAATATGAGTAAAAAGGGCAATAAAAATAGTACTTTTGAACACTTAACACACCCCTAAACTCGAACTATTGCTTGTCCTCAAGAAATGCAAAACTAACAATTACCCGTCAAGACTTCGACCATCAAGAATTTGCTTCGTACCTGACTTCAATCCTCAGAACCGTGGCACAAAGTATGATTACCCTTCAATTTTTCGGATAGCACATGAATTACTCGAAACCAAACTATAATGCTCGTGACAATGTGTGTGTGAAGTTGTGTACAAGTCGATTATCAGGATTCCATGTGAACAATAGGTTTTTATCAAATTAATTACCGGGGCATTTAAATTTTTATTTTTACTAGAGCCAATTTCAGGCACTTCTAGCAAAGCATGCAATTTCTTGTTTTAATTTTTGTCGACTAGAGCCAATTTCGGGCACCTCTAGTGATTCTTTAATGTGTAAAAACTAGAGCCGGTTTCAGGCACCTCTAGCAAGAAATTTTTAATTTCAATTTACCCAATTTTTAAGCAACCTAAGTTCACTAAGTCTCCCTTAATCAACAAGACACAACTATGTCAATTTATATTCAGCATCATAGTGAAATTCTAAGTTCTTTCCATGCAAATCCTAAAATTAAAGGTTCTTTCAATTAAGTGCAGTGGCAAAAATTTTACCATTAGATATCCAACAAGTCTAGGCAAATTAAATCCAATCAAAGGCTTGGCACGTAATATATGCAGCCTATATGTTATTACTAAAATTGAATGCAACTAAACATGAAACTAACTAGAAGCAACACCCCCAAACTCAAGAGAAGCATTGTCCTCAATGCGTGCAAGTAAAAAAAAAGTTAGTTGGAAAAGTCGTCACCTTGAATGATGAGTTTCCTTTGAGCCGTTTGCTTGATTCTTTTTTCGGTTCGCGGTAGTTGAGTGCGTGTGGCTAGTGGTACGGCTTGAACCCTTACTTCCGCAACCTCATCACTTGCTGTATTCTCTTGATCGACCTCTTCAATGATCGAAGCTTTACGCTTCATCTTTGGTGGTGCAGCCGGTGGTGATGTCACTTTATCATGTGTAGCGGTTGCCGCAGCATCCTCAGTTGTCGGGGCAAGTTGTTTGGTAAGAACACCGGGAAAGACACGATGCTATCATGGTACTTCTCCAAAATCACTTGAGTGATGGTTGTGTTGTGGTCCTTCATGTACCGCATGAATAGCAATTGACGAGCCTCTATTTGCTCCAATCGATGGGATAGTGGGCGGAACATCTCTTCGATTTGATTCATGTTCACCGAGGTAGGTTTGCTTGCCTGGGCATCAGGACTTACCGAGGCATCAGGAATTGTCGAGGCATTTTTGGTTGCCTGGGCAATTGTCAGGGCATGGGATTTCTTTGGTAGCGTTGGTTCTCTCGTCGGTTCCTCACCCATGATTCGTAAAATATGTGTTGATGGCAGCGACATCAACAAGAATCGCTCTGCCTCGCACATAAACACAAGGGTTATTCAGATTAGAAATATGAGAATAAAATTCCCTTACCCATGAGATGTCTCCCGGTTAGAAATTGCCTATCAATGAGTAGAGACACGAATCGTCGGCAAGAAGACTCGAGTGCTTATGACGAACTTACTCCGGGCATGGTTTTGAGATTCTTGTGGGTTCTTGAAAGGAAAAAAACCTAAGAGTTCAAGAGGGTAAGGAAGCAAAGAAAGATGAAATAGATGGGTAAGAAATCGGCTTAAGCTCAACTCCTTTTCCCTTGAAACTCTTATCCTAAAAAAAAATTAAAAGGATACATATCAAAATAAAATAAAAGAAAAACAACGATATTAAATAAAATATAGAGAAAGCTTGAGGAGGGTCGTTTCCAATATTTCTTATAGTCTATCCGTACCCTCCATCGGGTGACAATGTTGCCCAAAAAGAGTTGGGCCAATGTTCTCACAGCTACTCCTTTTTTTGTTACCATGGTGGAGGTGTCTTTCTTTTGTGTTCCCTTGTAGTCCATGTATATCCTCCACCTTGCTATTATTCCTGAAGGCATGAATATATTATTAGAAAAATTTATATCAACATCCAACCATTTAATTACCTCATTCTTGTTGACCTCCATCATGGTTGGCTATAGCCTTCGTTGTTGTGGCAATTGCCACTCAAGCTAATTTCCATGGCAATCATCTGCCAAAATTCTATGAATGTCAAGGGAAAAACCAATCTTATGAAAAGCTTCATGAATCCAACCATCGTTTTCTTTATGCTTCTTGAACATCTCTATCAATAGAGATTTGGATGGCTTCAGTTCTACCAGCTTTGATTCCTTAAGACATACCTGCAATGGACGGGGTGAGTTTTTAAAGAATTCAAAAGGTTCAACAATCACCTGCTCATGGTCCATTAGCAAAGTATTATCATCTCGTTGATCTTGCATGTGGTTTTGCAATTGCTGTGGCAAAGGTGGATGAGAGCAATTTGCTGTAGCATTACTCTTCTCAGCCTCTCAGAATATTGTCGCGGCATTGCTCTATTTAGGCTCCTCAATCATTTCCGTGGCAATTTGTTGCTTAGGCTCGTCAAGTGTTGGGCAATCTTTCTCATTAGCATGCTCTCGACTTGGAGGTTTTAGTTGTTCCTCACACATCGGGGATCTCTCTTTGTATTGTTCCTTCTTATCTTGCCTTAGGATTTCAGTATCCCTAGGAATTGATTGTTGGAGCATGTTATCTATGGCATATGTAGATCTCCTCAATTGATCTTCTAAATCCCTCAAGGGTGCATCCAACTTAACTATCCTCGCATCCATGAACTTTGATAGCTCTCGAATCTCTTCAATTTATCTGTCAAGTCTAGCAAAAGAAGCTAGAAACGTTTCCTCCAAGGAATTAGAATGCTCTTGAAAAGGACTATATTGCATTGGCATATCTGTTGCTGCAGCAAAATTGTCATGGTAAAAAAAATTTTGAGCTTTTTGATCATACCATGAAGGATTTTGCTGTTGGTTCCATCTAAGGTCCTCCTTGTAGCCATATGCACTGGGATTGTGAAGGCAATCTTCAAACACATGATGTTCTCCACAACAAGCGCACGAGTCTTCCACGTATAGGTTTTTCTCAGTTGGAATAAGTAATCATTGGTGAGTGTGAGAAACTCTTGATTTGATTGATTCTTATCTTCCATCATCAACTCTCGAATAGATCAACTTTTATTTCCCCACATGTTGATGTCCCTTAACTTTTTGCGTACCTAATTTTTTTTGATAAAACAAACAAAAAAGAAAAGTTAGTAAAAATAAAAACAACACAATGACAAAAACAACTAACACCAATTGCCAATCCCCGGCAACGGCGCCAAAAACTTGTTGCGTGTTTTGAGTACTACGCAAATGGTGCAAGTATACACGTCGCAAGTAATAAAGTGATATGATAAGTATCGAGTATCGTCTCCACAGGGATTGGTTTGGGCCACTTTGCTTAAGTCACTGCAAATGTTTCAAGAATTAAATAATAACGATGAATTAACAATTACAATATAATAAAAAAGAAAAAAGATAGGATAAGAGGTTAGGTTGGATTATCGTGAGTTGTGGAGTGATGATCTAATGGTTCGTCGTGGTGATTTAGTAGCAGCCGGATTGCCAGGGAAATTCTGTTATGATTGCCTAGTCGATTGCTAGGGCAATTTGGTTGAAATTACCTGGTTGATTGCCAGGCAATTCTGCCGTGTTGCCTGGTCAGTTGCCAGGGTAATTCCCCTGCGTTGTCTGATCGGATTGCCTGGGCAATGCTCCCGCGATTGCCTGGGCAATTGAGAATGGGTCGATTGCCTGGGCAATTGAGGATTCACTTTCAAAGTTCAGCGAAGCATTCTTCAATGATTCCTCGTTATCCCTAACGTGAAATACTTTTAATTGCATACGTCTTGATAATACATCCATACGTGAACCAAGGGTGAACAACAACCAATCTTGCTCTCCTCTTAGCCGTTGAAATTCGTAACTTATCCCTAAGCTGAATTAGTCTTCACCAACTTCTGTTTGTATGAAAACCATGCTCATTCGTTTCTTGAATCTAACTCTCCCGATATTGGATAAATAGATGATTGAATTCCGAGATCCTCTCCCAATTCACTAAGAACCAAGAATGAACAAACTTTGAAATTGAATTGCAACTCAAAAATCTAAACAAAATCCAAACAATTCCACAACCACAAAAACACAATAACCCAAGCCAAACAAGTTTAGTTCATGGCTGGGTGTAAAAAGAATATACAATAAAATCTACCCAACATGACTCGAATAAAGAAATAGAGCAGCCCTCAATCTCTCAAATTTGACTTCCTCACCTCCTTTGCTTGTGACGGCTTGCTTCCTTTATATAGGGGATGACTAGGTCAAATTCTTCTTATTTTTGGAAAGTATGAGTATAGGTTGACATTGAATGTAAAAGAGATACATCTCTTTTATTTATTTACTTTCCAAATATTCCTCTTGAACTTTTGGGAATTAATCTCCTTTTGATTTCTTCATGGAATTTTAATTTTTCTAGGATTTATTCCCATAAATCGGCAGCCATATCTTCTTGTCCTTAATTGCCGCGGCAATTGCTTTGGCAATTTTGTACTCACTTGGGCAATTTGATCCTGCACACATAAAACACACACTAGCAGCACCTTTTTTCTACAAAAATTAACCAATTTATGTGATCAAGCATGTCGGTGAAAGAAACTATGAAATTATGCATGAATGCCTAATTATGAAACTAAGATGAGCTTAAATCTAATAATAATATGAGTAAAAAGGGCAATAAAATAGTACTTTTGAACATTTAATATAGAACACGCTTGTTAGCTCAATTGTCATATATGCTCAAGTGTTAGGTTTTGGTGAGAGCTTAGAATTACAAACAATCAGCCTTGTGAGGTTTTCCCTAGTTTGCTAATTTGTTTCTCTTGTAAGAGAGGGTTTCTCTAAGTTTTGGGGTATAAGTTTTGAGGTTGTAATGGTTATCTCATTGAGCCCGGAAAAAGGAAAGAAATTCAAGAGTGAATTTGGAAAAATCCTTAGTGGGAAGCTAAGGTAGTGAATGTAGACTTTGGTTAGAAAGTCGAGTCACTATAAATCCACGTGTCAAACTTTTAATTTTCTATTGCTTCCACCACTATCACTTAAAAATCAATTCACCCCTCTTGTCTACTTGGTTGATCGTACAAGCCTCCTAACATGGCCTCCAAAGGATCATGATCTTTTTATGGTTTATTGGTAAGGAGAAACTAATGACTAATTGTGAGCGAGTTCGTCGCCATCTTGCAGCAAATGTTGGCTATGTTGAAGGTGGGGCAGTATAAGAAGATGTAGATCATGTATTGCGTCAGTGTAATGCTACATCTTCTGTTTGTGCCGTTCTTATTAAACCAAAAAGATTTTTGAAATTTTTGTCGTTTAGTATAAAAGATTAGGTATACATGAACTTAGCTAAGCCATCATATTTTGTTAAATAGGAAATTGATTGTGATATCCTTTTTAGTGCTGTGATATAGAGTTTATGGTTACAATGTAATAGGATTGTTTTCGATTCGAATAACATAGAGTATGAATCGGTCCTTGCTTAGAGTCATAGATTACAGGTAGAAGCAGTTAAAGCTTGTGCATTAAACTGCTTGGTGAGAGCTCTATTGCAACAAATTTCACGAAATACAAGTAAATGGATTCCAACGCAAGATGGTTGGCTCAAACTAAATACTGATGGTGCTAGATCCGAGATTTCAGGAATGGCTTCATGTGGTGAGATTCTCCGTGATGAGAGGAGTCGTTGGTTGATTGGATTCTCAAAATTTATAGGGATGTGTTCACCTTTAGAGGCAGAACTTTGGGGAGTCTATGAAGGACTATTTATGGCGTAGAACTATGATGCATGTAAATTCATGATAGAAGTGGATAGCTAGGATGTGGTGCAGTTATTGTAAGGGATGTATAGACACGATGCCTTTTCAACCTTATTAGTTTATATTCAAGAAATTATCAGACAAGACTGAGAGATTCAAGTGGTGCATGTTTTGCGTGAGAGTAATAAACTTGCCGATGGGATAGTGAAGATGGCTTGTGATAAAGAGTTTAATTGTCATTTTTTTACTTTTCTGTCGGATATGATTTTAACTATTTTACTTCATGATTGTTGTAATGAAATACCTTAGTTATACTTCTTGTTATACTCAAATCTATAACACCATCAAATAACTTAAAGCTTTTTAAGCTCATACTTCTTGTAATACCTCAAAATCTTGGTTAGTGACCAAAATGTAAGACTTGAAAAGTTGGTGACCAAAATGTAAAAATTTAAAAGTTTGGTGCCAAAGTGTAAATTTTGAAAAGTTCAGGGACTAAGTTGTAATTTTCAAAAGTTATGTAATTTAGTCTCGTAAATGAATAGTTCACCCCAAGAGTGGCATTTTTGTGTTACCCAGATTTTTGATACGGGGTTTGTATTAAGAGCTATAAAGTTTTGAAGTTCGGGAAAAATTCGGATAATCGGATTTAATCGAATAAATGAGAAATATTTTATGAGATATTTTATTAAAAAAAGGCAAGGATAGAATGGTCATTTCCATGTCTTATTTTAATAAAAATTAATATGGACCATTGAATGAAAGGTTACTTTTCCATGTTTAATCAAAGCCATTGGATGAAAAATGGCAATATGGTAATTTTTGATGGTGGAAAGGGAAAAGTTGGTAGTCACTAACTCCTTGGATTGTTTTGGGCCCTTGGATTGGTAGGTAGACATGTGGTTTAATATGGAGCTTTGTATTGCAAGGGTAAAAAGGTTATTAGACTTTAAAAATGAATTTTTAATTCATTTTTATATATTAAGTACAAGTGGCTAAATTGGAAGGAAAAGGAATTTCAAGATTTCTCCCCCAATTTCAGCCAAGTTCCGAACACCACAAGGTAAGGAAGAAAAATTTTTCTTCTTGATTTTCAAGCTTATTTAGCTGGAATTTTGATGAAGGCATGAAACATGAAATTAATCTACATGAAATTCTCTATCTTTTGGTACCAATTGTTCATGCTTTCCTTTCTTAGAACCTTGGTTTTGTGACTTTGAAGGATAAAGGGGATGTTGTTTTAGGATGAATATGATGTTGTAGAATCATATTAAAGCTTGTATGATGATTGAAACTACATGGAAATGGCTAAACCCAAAATTGTTCAAAGTTAGGGTTTTAGTAGAAAAGTTGAAGTTGGATTGATTTTGAGTTAGGAATGATTGTGAAGCTTGAAAATGATGTCTAAGTGTTAAGTGGACTAATTTGGAAACTTGGAAAAGTATAAGGGTGATTTCGGCATTTTGATAGAATTAGGGGAAATTATGGAAAAATTTCCATAAATTTGGAAATGTTGAAATTATGATTTTACAAGCTTTAAAATGTCATTTGGACTATTTTGGAAGTTTGTAAAACATAGGGACCAATTTAGAAATTTTGAAAAGATTGGGGACCAATTCGACAATTTGGTAGAAATTAAGAACTTAAGTGAAAATTTATTTTTATGGAAGCATTATGCTGGAATAAATATTAGAATGAGTTATAAATCATTCTTTGAGTAAAGGTCGGAAGAAATACGAAGTATTGGGGATGGAATGACTTATGTCATGAAACTAATATTTGGAAAATATTAGGGTGTTTATAGGGAAATTATTCCTATATTGTTTATGTGTTAGTAAGATACTAACATATAATTTGGAATGTACTTATGGTATTTTTATACACTTGTAGACTGTGAACAAAATCAAGATCGAGTTAGCAATTGAGAAAATGAACGGGATCAAAGTTGAACTTAGTGAGGCTAGTGAATATTGACAAAGCGTAAAGTGTCAAGGTGAGTGCATTTTTATGCATAGATAATACTATGATTATCATTTGGAAGACTTGTGATAAGTCTACCTTTTCAATAATTACTTGATAATTATATGTTTATATCATGAACTTATATTTGACATATTGAGAATTGTCAAAGGAAGAACTATGATGCATTTGATCACTAAATATACCAGGTATGTATGGTTATGTTATATTTAGGGTATGAACTGCCCAATATTTAATTATATTGCCATGGATGAATTGAATATGGAATTGGAAAGTATGCCAAAATAAGTATTTGAGGTATAGAGTATAGTTGGCATGCCATAGAGTCCAACGGTTTAGCACTTCGGTGCGGTTTATTAACACTTAGGTGTGGTTCTTTAGCACTTATGTGCGGTCTCTGAGCACTTTGGTGCGGTTTATTGGCACTTTGGTACGGTTTTGACTCATGTACTCAAGTCCTCAAAACTATGTTGGGCAATAATTTATTTGATAATAAATGATGAATAAATTAGAGAGTAAGTGAACTCTCGGAAAATAATAATAAATGATGAATAAATTAGGGAGTAAGTGAACTCTCGAAAAATGATAATAAATTATGAATAAATTAGAGAGTAAGTGAACTCTCGGAAAATGATAATAAATGGTGAATAAGTTAGAGAGTAAGTGAACTCTCGGATAATAAATGATAAATAATTCAGAAAGTAGGTAAATTCTCGGATAATGGCAAGGATAATAGTAAGATTTATGAATCTAGATTATATTATGTTAATATTTGATTAACATAAGGGAAATAAAGGAATAGTGATCAAACTACATGTTTATTATATTATTGATATAATTCAAGCATGTTGATTTATATTAAATAATTATAATGCCTCACTAAGTATATACTTAGCGTGTGATGGTTTTTCACGCGTAGGTAGAAAACTCGGTTTGGAGTAAAGAGTTAGGCATCATTATCAAAAGGGATATATGCAGTATCGGTAATTACATATTTGATGTATTTTGATATTTCTAGTTGGCATGTATAAATAAAAAGTAGCTCCTTTCAAACTAGTCTAGATATGGATTGTAATAATAATATCTAGATAAGCAGTTAGTATATGATATTGAGTTTTATTTAAATGATACTAGTTTAAAGAAATTGCTAGTAACAAAAATCGGGTAAGATTATAATAATAAAATTTTAGAGTAATCAAAATGATTTTTATTTTAGTCAGTTTTTAGGCAGTTTTGTTAATTGTATAGTATAGTTAAAAACTGCCAAGTTGCTGCCTGAAATTGAGGTCTATCTGATGGATTAAAAATTGGAAATAAATTTTACGCGATTAAGAAAGAAAAATTGTAAATCGTCATTTTTGACTTGTTCAGATAGCATAAAATATGGTTTAAACATCATGTGACACTCTATACTAGTATTGGGTAATAAATACTGGTAAAGGTGTTACATTTATTGGTATCAGAGCTATAGGTTTAGCCGGTTATGGATAGTAAATGAGTCTCTGTAGAAAGTCAGAGTTATATACATGCCACTAGAATATCTAAAAATTACTGATATTGTGTAGGATTATGATGATGCCTGATGTTGAGTAGATTACTTCTTACTTATTTTAGATAAACGTGACATGAACAGATGTCGGGTTATCGAGAATCCTGATAGGCTGTTGAGCAGGATGTGCCTGCTCGAAGCGGAAGTAATGAGGTGAATCAAAATCCACCTCAGGTTCAGCAAAATATAGAGCAATTGGCTCAGCAGAATGTAGAGCAACAGGCCCAGGAACAAAGAAATATGACGGTACAAGATCAAGACTTATTTATGTAGTCTTTGGAGGCAATCCTAAATCGGCAGGCATCTGTATCAGTCCCAAAGGAATTAAGGAAAATTGGGGCACCAGAATTCTGGGGTGATACTGATGCAGATCCTATGGTTGCCGATTATTGGTTAAATGATATAAATATCATATTAAATATGATTCCTTATGATAATCAAGGAAAATTAGAAGGAGTAGTATCCCTATTGATGGAACAAGCCAGCGTATGGTGGAACGTGATAACTACACAAGTACCTCTAGAACAGATTACTTGGGAATTCTTTCTACAAGAATTCAAGGAAAAATATATTGGAGAAAGTTGACCTTGAGGAAAAATGTGAGAAGTAGATTCAGACCAGAAAAAGGTCTGGAGGTTCATTTGCTACATCATCATTTAAACGCAATAAAGGAATACCACAACAGTATCCTGCAGCATCAGCCTCTTTAGTTAAGAAAGGGTATATAGGAGGAAAATCGAAGCAATCCTAGACGAGTAGTACGGGTACTCGAGATTCTGGAATTTGCCCTATTACAGAATACGAGCATTGTGGCAAAAGGCATCCTGGTCAGTGCTGGTTGACTGGGGTATGTTTCTATTGTGGGCAAGCTGGTCATATCAAGAAGCATTGTCCAGAACTTCACCTAAATCAGCCTATTGTAGCATATCAGGCTGGTAAAGGAAATAATGGTAGTAACCTGGGAACATCTGCATTTACGCCTAATCGAGAGTGCAAGGCTACAGCTCGGGTATACCAGATCAAAACTGTTGAGGATCAGGATGATGCAAAGATTGTAGCAGGTATGATCGAACTCTTTGGCGGACCTATCTTTGCATTGATTGATCTAGGCTCTACTCATTCTTAGATTAGTTCTAAAATAATATTCGAAAGAAATATCCCAATAGAACCAAATTCGAATAAAGTAGTTACCGTCAATCTAATAGGACAAAGTGCCAAAGTGAGTCGAATATGCAAGAAATGTCCTCTAAAGATTCAAATAGTAGAATTTCTTGCTGGTTTTGTGGAAAATATAAAAAGGGTTAATCTTGAAGAAACCAGATGGTTCAAAGATGGTATTTGTAGGTGAAAGACTGGATAATCCGAATAATGTGATTAATGCTTAGAAACAAAAAATAAATTTGGAAAATGTACCAACGGTACAAGAATTTCTAAATGTTTTTCGGATGAATTACCGAGATTACCTCCCTATTGAGAAGAAGAATTCGGTATTGATGTGCTTCCTGGAATAGCACCAATATCAATAGCACCTTATAGGATAAATCCTACAGAGCTTAGAGAATTGAAAGCTCAGTTACAAGAATTATTAGATCGAGGTTTTATACGGCCTAGTATATCACCTTGGGGAGCCTCAGTCTTATTTATATAAAAGAAGGACAGATCAATAAGATAATGCGTAGATTATCGTTAACTTAATGAAGTGACGATCAGGAATAAGTATCATTTACCGAGGATTGATGATCTTTTTGATCAACTTAAGGGAGCAACAGTGTTTTCTAAGATTGATCTTCGATCGGGGTATCATCAATTAAAATTAAGGAGACGGATATCCCAAAGATAGCTTTCAGAACCAGATATGGGCATTACGAGTTTATAGTAATGCCATTTGGACTTACAAATACACCAACGACATTTATGGATTTAATGAATCGAATCTTCCAGCCGTATTTGGATCGATTTGTGGTAGTATTTATTGATGACATATTGGTTTATTCTAAAACCAAGGAGGAGCACGATACTCATCTTCGATTAGTTCTCCAGGTCTTATGAGAAAAGAAGTTTTACGCAAAGCTGTCAAAGTGTGAATTCTGGTTATCAGAAGTAAATTTCCTTGGGCATGTAGTTTCAGCCGAGGGAATTCGAGTTGATCCCAAAAAGGTTCAAGCAATCCTTGAGTGGAAAGTTCCTAAGAATATCTCCGAAGTGAGAAGCTTTTTGGGATTAGCTAGTTATTATCGGCAGTTTGTGAAAGATTTTTCAATGATTACCTATCCGATAACCAAGCTGTTAAGAAAAGAGGCACCGTTCGTCTGGACGGAAGAATGTCAAGAAAGTTTTGATCAACTAAAGAAGGTTTTGACAGAAGCTTATGTTCTAGTGCAACCAGAACCTGGAAAGGAATTTGTAATATATAGCGATGCCTCCCATAATGGTTTGGGATGTGTGCTGATGCAAGAAGGAAATGTGGTAGCTTATGGCTCACGACAACTCAAAACTCATGAGAGAAACTATCCTACTCATGATTTAGATTTGGATGCAGTGGTGTTTGCTCTAAAAATTTGGCGACACTACTTATATGGTAAAAAATGCTATATTTTCACTGATCATAAAAGTTTGAAGTACTTGTTATCCCAAAAGGAGCTCAAATTGAGGCATAGAAGATGGATAGAATTAATCAAGGATTATGATGTAATTATTGATTATCATCCGGGAAAGGCTAATGTGGTAGCTGATGCACTTAGCCAGAAAACATTTTTTTCCTTGAGAGCCATGAGTGCCCAGTTGAAAATGCAGGAAAATGGTGCATTAGTGGCGGAATTTCAAATCAAGCCAACTTTGATAGAGATAATTAAAGAGTTACTATAGATTTTGTAACGGGCTTGTCTTTGACACCAAGTAAAAAGGATGCAATCTGGGTGATCATGGATCGATTGAGTAAATCGGCACATTTTATACCAGTTCGCACGGATTATTCCTTGAACAAGCTGGCAGAACTATATATTAAGAAGATTGTTAGATTGCATGGTATTCCTATGTCTATTATATCGGAAAAGGATCATAGGTTTACATCAAGATTTTAGAGTGCCTTACACGAGGCATTGGGAGCTAAATTACATTTTAGTACTGTTTTTTATCCCCAGACGGACGGGTAGTTGAAGAGAACTATCCAAGTATTGGAGGATATGCTTAGAGTGTGTGTAATAAACTTTGCGGGTTCTTGGGAAAAGCATCTCCCCTTGGCAGAATTTACATATAACAATAGTTATCAATCGAGCATAAAAATGGCTCCTTACGAAGCATTATATGGGAGGAAATGCAGAACGCCATTAAATTGGTTCGAGCTTGAGGATCGAAAGGTTATTGGACCGGATCTTGTTCAGAGAATGGAAGACAAAGTAAAAATTATTCAGGACAATCTCAAAGCTACCTCCGACAGACAAAAATTTTACTCAGGTCTTAAAAGAAAAGACATTGAGTTTGAAGTCGAAGATAAAGTATTTTTAAAGGTATCACCCTGGAAGAAAGTGTTACGCTTTGGACGAAAAGGCAAACTTAGTCCAAGATTTATCACCCCTTATGAGATTTTAAAAAGGGTTGGTCTAGTGGCGTATCAATTAGCGTTACCACCCAAGATGAGTAAGATCCATGATGTTTTTCATGTATCCATGCTGAGGAAGTATCGATCAGATCCTTTGTATGTCATTACACCAGAAGAAATCGAGATTCAACAAGATCTAACATACGAGGAGGAACCTGTGAGGATATTAGCTCATGGAGAAAACAATTAAGAAATAAAAAGATTCCTCTAGTCAAAGTGTTATGGAGAAATCACAAAGTAGAGGAAGCTACTTGGGAACCTGAGGAAACAATGAAAAAGCGGTATCTGTATTTTTTTTCAATCTAGTACTTAGGAAAATTCGAGGACGAATTTTCTTAAGGGGAGAATTGCAATATCTCAAAATTTTGGTTAGTGACCAAAATGTAAGACTTGAAAAGTTGGTGACCAAAATGTAAAAATTCAAAAGTTTGGTACCAAAGTGTAAATTTTGAAAAGTTCAGGGACTAAGTTGTAATTTTCAAAATTTATGTAACTTAGTCCTGTAAATGAATAGTTAACCCCCAAGAGTGGCATTTTCGTGTTACCCAGATTTTTGATACGGGGTTTGTATTAAGAGCTATAAAGCTTTGAAGTTCATGAAAAATCCGGATAATCAGATTTAATCGAATAAATGAGAAATCTTTTATGAGATATTTTAGGAGATATTTTATTAAAAAAAGGCAAGGATAGAATGATCATTTCCATGTATTATTTTAATAAAAAATTAATATGGACCATCGGATCAAAGGTTATTTTTCCATGTTTAATCTTAACCATTAGATGAAAAATGGCAAGATGGTATTTTTTGATGATGACAAGGGCAAAGTTGGTAATCACTAACTCCTTGGATTGTTTTGGGCCCTTGGATTGGTAGGTAGACATGTGGTTTAATATGGAGCTTTGGATTGCAAGGGTAAAAAGGTCATTAGACTTTAAAAATGAATTTTTAATTCATTTTTATATATTAAGTACAAGTGGCTAAATTGGAAGGAAAAGAAATTTCAAGATTTCTCCCCTAATTTCAGCCAAGTTTTGAACGCCCGAAGGTAAGGAAGAAAAATTTTTCTTCTTGATTTTCAAGCTTATTTAGTTGGAATTTTGATGAAGGCATGAAACATGGAATTAATCTACATGAAATTCTCTATCTTTTGGTACCAATTGTTCATGCTTTCCTTGCTTAGAACCTTGGTTTTTTGACTTTGAAGGATAAAGGGGATGTTGTTTTAGGATGAACTAGGGTTAGTTTTTGATGAATATGATGTTGTAGAATCATATTAAAGCTTGTATGATGATTGAAACTACATGGAAATGGCTAAACCCTAAATTGTTCAAAGTTAGGGTTTTAGTAGAAAAGTTGAAGTTGGATTGATTTTGAGTTAGGAATGATTGTGAAGCTTGGAAATGATGTCTAAGTGTTAAGTGGACTAACTTGGAAACTTGGAAAGTATAAGGGTAATTTCGGCATTTTGATAGAATTAGGGGAAATTATGGAAAAATTTCCATAAATTTGGAAATGTTGAAATTATGATTTTACAAGCTTTAAAATGTCACTTGGACTATTTTTTAAGTTTGTAAAACATAGGGACCAATTCAGAATTTTTGAAAAGATTATAGACCAATTCGGCAATTTGGAAGAAATTAAGAACTTAAGTGAAAATTTATTTTTATGGAAGCATTATGCTGGAATAAATATTAGAATGATTTATAAATCATTCTTTGAGTAAAGGTTGGAAGAAATACGAAGTATTGGGGATGGAATGACTTATATCATGAAACTAATATTTGGAAAATATTAGGGTGTTTATAGGAAAATTATTCCTATATTGTTATGTGTTAGTAAGATACTAACATATAATTTGGAATGTGCTTGTGGTATTTTAATACACTTGTAGACTGTGAACAAAATCAAGATCGAGTTAGCAATTGAGAAAAGGAACGAGATCAAAGTTGAACTTAGTGAGGCTAGTGAATATTGACAAAGCATAAAGTGTCAAGGTGAGTGAATTTTTATGCATGGATAATACTATGACTATCATTTGGAAGACTTGTGATAAGTCTACCTTATTAATAATTACTTGATAATTATATGTTTATATCATGAACTTATATTTGACATATTGAGAATTGTCAAAGGAAGAACTATGATGCATTTGATCACTAAATATACCATGTATGTATGGTTATGTTATATTTAGGGTATGAACTGCCCAATATTTAATTATATTGCCATGGATGAATTGAATATGGAATTGGAAAGTATGCCCAAATAAGTATTTGAGGTATAGAGTATAGTTGGCATGCCATAGAGTCCAGCGGTTTAGCACTTCGGTGCAGTTTATTAACACTTAGGTGTGGTTCTTTAGCACTTATGTGCGGTCTCTTAGCACTTCGGTGCGGTTTATTAACACTTTGGTACGGTTTTGACTCGTGTACTCAAGTCCTCAAAACTATGTTGGACAATAATTTATTTGATAATAAATGATGAATAAATTAGAGAGTAAGTGAACTCTCAGAAAATGATAATAAATGATGAATAAATTAGAGAGTAAGTGAACTCTCAAAAAATGATAATAAATAATGAATAAATTAGAAAGTATGTGAACTCTCGGAAAATGATAATAAGTGGTGAATAAGTTAGAGGGTAAGTGAACTCTCGAATAATAAATGGTAAATAATTCAGAAAGTAGGTAAATTCTCGGATAATGGCAAGGATAATAATAGGATTTATGAATCTAGATTATATTGTGTTAATATTTGATTAACATAAGGGAAATAAAAGAATAATGACCAAACTGCATGTTTATTATATTATTGATATAATTCAAGCATGTTGATTTATATTAAATAATTATAATGCCTCACTAAGTATATACTTAGCGTGTGATGGTTTTTCACGCGTAGGTAGAAAACCCGGTTCGGAGTAAAGAGT
Organism: Hibiscus mutabilis; assembly: GCA_019671005.1. Lineage (NCBI taxonomy): Eukaryota > Viridiplantae > Streptophyta > Magnoliopsida > Malvales > Malvaceae > Hibiscus > Hibiscus mutabilis. The sequence goes on from CM033720.1 coordinate 11,236,619, forward strand.
TAGGCATCACTATCAAAGGGGATATATGTAGTATCGGTAATTACATATTTGATGTATTTTGATATTTCTAGTTGACATGCATAAATAAAAAATAGCTCATTTCAAACTAGTCTAGATATGGATTGTAATAATAATATCTAAATAAGCGGTTAGTATATGATATTGAGTTTTATTTAAATGATACTAGTTTAAAGAAATTTCTAGTAACGAAAATCAGGTAAGATTATAATAATGAAATTTTAGAGTAATCAAAATGATTTTTATTTTAGGCAGTTTTTAGGCAGTTTTGTTAATTGTATAGTATAGTTAAAAATTTCCAAGTTGCTGCCTGAAATCGAGGTTTATCTGATGGATTAAAAATTGGAAATAAATTTTACGCGATTAAGAAAGAAAAATTTTAAATCGTCATTTTTGACTTGTTCGGATAGCATAAAATATGGTTTAAACATCATGTGACACTCTATACTAGTATTGGGTAGTAAATAATGGTAAGGGTGTTACACTTCTTGTTATACTCAAAGATAAAGACCCTGAACCTAACTTCATAATAAGATTTCTACATCGTTCATGAGGCGATGTGCTCAACTAAAGAACTAAATATGACTCTAACTCAGACAGAAACATGTAGGGGTGAGCAAAATCCGATTCAACTAAAAAAATTATTTTTTAATTTCGAGTTACTCAAGTGGAGTTATTCGAGTTAATCGAGTCAACTCGAATAAATCATAAATATTTAAAGTTCAAGGTCCAGTTTCTCAACTCAAAAAATAGAAAAATAAAATTTTACAATTTTGTGATTTAGTCATTAATTTCCGTTTTCTTCAATTCCTCCTTCAGTTTAAGTCTATTTTTGACCAAATTTGAACCACATGTTCCTAAACCATTTTAGAATACCTATTTAGCTTCAATTCATATTTTTTGAAAATAAATTTCCTTTTTTTACAATTTAGCCCTCAACTTTGTATGATTTCCTCATTTTTTTCAATCTTTCATTCGTTTTAAGTCCATTTGACCAAATTTAAACCAAATGTTCCTAAAGTAGTAGAAAATATATATTTGGATCCAATTCATATTTTTGAAAATAAATTTTCTATTTTTGCAATTTAGCCCCTAACTTTGTATGATTTCTTCATTTCTTCTATTCCTCCATCATTTTAAGTCCATTTTGACCAAATTTGAACCAAATGTGTTGGGCTCGAATTCTTCAATCGAATATGCCAAGAAGGGGTGAATTGGCTTATAAAATTTGTGGAAGGAAAGACTGAAAAACAAAAAGATTGACACAATTATTTTAGAGTGGTTCAACTTTTAAAACAAGCCTACATCCACTACCTTAGCTTCCCTACTAAGGATTTCTCAAATCAACTAGATTTTATTTCTTTTGAAGACAAAGAGATAACCTTACAACTCCCTTAAGGTTTATACCCAAAACCTTAAGACAATATTTTCCTAAGAGATTACAAATTTAGCAAGCTAAGAAATCTCACAAGGCCGAATGTTTGAACAATTAAAGCACTCACCAAAAACCTAAACACTTGAGCAAATTGACAATTAAGCTCAACAAGTGTTCTCTAATGAAAAAATAAAACTTTAAGGTACACAACCCACTTTCATTACAATTGAATGTTGGCAATATGTTTCTTGTCGTTCCATGGCTGCTTGAAGAGGTCTTTTAAACCCTCTAATGAGTTTGTGGCCATTACTAGCCGTTGGGGGTTGTTAAGAGCCTTTGGAGAACTTATTTCAACCATAAATACACTTTTGATGTAGTGGGTATCGGTACGCGCCTTGCCGTATCAATACTTGCTTCAAATAAAAAGAGTCGTTGTGTATATAAAACAGAGCGTATCGGTATATTGCCTAGCGTATTGGTACGAATATCTTCGTATCAGTACGAAAGCAACTCACTAGAATGAGAAACACATAGTGTATCGGTATGAGAAAAGACCGTATCGGTACGGACAATTGAGAATCGATACTGGAAGTACTGTACCGGTAATCAGAGCTGGTACCGAGACTTTGGCAGTTCGTGTTGGACTGGTTTATGCTGCAAAGATGAGTCTTTTTAATTTAATCGTGGAATTTCGATAATTGAAGGTTTACTTAAACGTATCAATTTAGGCTATCATTTGGCATAGAATTCAGCTGTGGTGGAAATTGACATATGTACTCGAGCCTCGTCTTTTGAGATTATTTCTTTTTGTTTTATTAAACGTTCATGTAAATGTGTTGTAGATTGGGTGGCTAAGAGAGAAAGAGTGTACTGTGTTGGAGAATGCTCATCCCACATTGGGTGGGAAAACATAGTAGGCTTGGTTTATAAAGTAACCTTAGACTACTGTATTTATAATAAGTTCAAATGGCTTGAAATTCTGAACGTTAATACAGTAATTAAAGGAATAATTATGTGAATGTTTAATGGATAATTACTCAATTATTTAAAACATTTTTAATAGATAATTAAGCACGTTTAGTGTTGTCTTTATAGCTATCCTTTAAACATAATTTCAGTGTTCAAAAAGTGTTTGAACCTAGACTGTTTCATGTCCAGATTCGACCATTACAGCAGCAGCTGTTACAGCTTTTGTTTGAGGTGTTTTAAAACGTGTTTTAATGGCTTAATTACAGGGTTTTTATCAGCTGATTTTGAAAGTATATTTACGGTTTTAACCCTATTTTCAACTATAAATATGAGCATCACTCAGTTCATTTTACTTACTCAACAACAATGTTTTCTTACTTACAAACACTCTCTATTTAAAAATATTAGTTTTCCGATCAAGAAGAGCAGTACCACCATTTTCTACTTTGAAGTTTGGGTGTACAAACTTTCAAAGAGTCCGTGCTAACCTCGAGGGACAATCTGCTGTAGCAGCAACTACATCGGTTGGGGCGAATCTGTTTCTAAAGCAGTGGTCTTCACCACGACACGGTTCAAGTTCATTTTTGGATTGGTTTATTTTTGTTAACGGTTAGTGCTAACGCCCTAATTTTGCAGTATATTTTCTGACAATTTAGAAACAGATTACTACTGCAAAATGTCAAACCAATCGAGCAAACTCGTTCCTAATCTTTCCAAGCTCGATGCTCTTGACGGGTTCAACTACCGGAGGTGGTCACAAAACATAATGATATTCTTTGAATAGCTTGACCTTGACTAAGTGCGGATCTAGTCACAACCATCTCAGCCAATCTCAGATGCTGTTGATGCTATTATAACAAATGAAGATCTCGCATCCATTCAACTGTGCACTGAAACGTTCTAAAAGGACAACAAGACGGTTCAAGGTCACATGTCAAAAAATTATTTGATATGTTCTACAATGAAAAGAGTGCCAAACTAATTTGGGATACTCTCAAAATAAAGTACAGATCCGACGATGCTGGAATCAAAAAATATGTGGTTGGTGAATGGCTTAAATTCCAGATGATGGACGAAAAGCCAATCATGGAGCAAGTACATGACTACGAGAAGCTGGTGTCCGACATTCTTTTTTAAGGAATAAAAATGTGTGAAGTCTTGCAAGCCAACGTTCTGATCGAGAAGTTGCCCAAATCCTGGTCTGACTGCCGCAGCTCTCTCAAACACAAAAAGAGAGATATGACGATTGTGGAACTGGTGGCCCATATGAAGATAGAGGAGGAAAACCGTTAAAAGATAAGGTTTCCAACTCTAGTCAATATTCTTTAAAAGCTAACCTAGTTGAGTTTGGTGGTGCCTCAAGTTCTAAATTCGAACAAAACAAAAGGCCAAACCAGAAAAAGAAAACAAAACCCAATAAGACTACCAACTTCAAGAAGCTAAGAAAGGACAAGGCCCATGGCAAAGTGGTTAATTGTTATGTATGTGCACAACTTGTTCATAAAGCCTACCAGTGTCAAAAGTGTGGACACTGGCGTTGATCGCCAGAATCAACCACAACTCAACGTTGCAGAAAATGCCAATGATGTCATTACAGCGGTGGTTTCAGAAGTGAATCTGGTTTAGAACAACACTGAGTGAATCGTGGACACTGGCGCTTCAAGACATTTCTACGCCAAAAGGAAGCTGTAGACAAAGGAGAACAAGTTTACATGGGAAGCTCCAGCAACTCAGGTAGAAATTTAGCTTTAAGCAATGTCTTGTATGTACCCGTCTTAAGTAGAAATTTGATTAATGGTGGATTATTGAATAAGGCGGGCGTTAAACTAGTGTTCAAAGCAGATAAACTAATTCTTTCCCGAAACGGAGATTATGTAGGGAAAGTTTTTTTTACAAAATAGTTTATTTGTAATCGAAACCCAGTTTAATAAGAATAATAAAACGGTAGACAAAGGAGAACAAGTTTACATGGGAAGCTCCAGCAGCTCAGGCGTGCTTGGCAAAGGGAAAGTTTTGCTCAAACTAACTTCGGGTAAAACTTTAGCTTTAAGCAATGTCTTGTATGTACCCGCCTTAAGTAGAAATTTGATTAATGGTGGATTATTGAAAAAGGCGAGCGTTAAACTAGTGTTCGAAGTAGATAAACTAATTCTTTCTCAAAACGGAGATTATGTAGGGAAAGTTTTTTTTACAAAATGATTTATTTGTAATCGAAACCCAGTTTAATAAGAATAATGAAGCGACTATTTTTGCTTATACTATTGAGACTCTTGATATGTGGCATTGTAGATTAGGACATGTGAACTTACAATCACTTAAAAAATCATAAAAATGAAGTTAATATCTAATCTAGAAGATAATAGCTTTAACAAATGTGAAATTTGTGTAGAAGCTAAGCATACTAAACCTATTTTTAAAACAGTCTCTAAACGTAGATCTGAACTCCTAGAACTTATCCATACTGATCTAGCAGACTTTAGAAACTGTGAAAGTAAGGGAGGAAAACACTACTACATCACCTTTGTAGATGATTTCTCTAGGTATATAAAGGTTTATCTCCTTAGAACTAAAGATGAAGCTGAAAACTACTTTCTTATTTATAAGGCAGAAGTTGAGAATCAGCTTGATAGAAGAATAAAATGTGTTAGGTCCGATAGGGGTGGTTGTTGCGCGTAATAAGTGCTACGCAAATGTGCAAGTATACACGTTGCAAGTTATAGTATAAAAGATATCGTCTCCACAGGGATTGGTGCCACTTCAAGAATCTAGTCTCTTTCACTGTAAAAAGTAAAAACACAAATAAAAGATTATAGGAGTTTTAACTAATAACTAATCTAGAAAGCAAATAAGTAAAAGGCGATGTAATTAAATGAGAGAGATAGGCCAGGTTATCGTGAGTTGAGGTGTGATAGCCAATTGGATCGTCTTGGTAAAAGAGTGCACGGGCAGCTCAGTTGCCGTGACAACTTGCACAATGGGGTTGCCTTGGCAACTAATCGATGGTTGCCTGGGTGACTAGTTGGGCAACTACTTGGGCGTTTGGGCAGCAATCTTCAAGGTTCGGCAGAGCGTTCTTCAATGGTTTCTTCTTATCCCTAAGTCGAATCTCTAGCTACTTGTGCATGCCTTGATAATACATCCCTGCGTGAATCAAGGGTGAACAACAACCAATCTTGCGCTCTTCTTAGCCGTTGAAATCCTTAACTTATTCCTAAGCCGGATTAATCTTCACCATCAATAGATTGAATAAAGATCATATTCATTCGTTTCTTGAATCTAACTCTCTCGATATTAGATAAATAGATGAAGTTACGAGATCCTCTCCCAATTCACTCGCAAACAAGAATAAGAACAAAAAATGAATAAACCTTGAATAGAAAAGTGCAAACTCTTATTACCTAAACAAAATCCAATAGTTTCTCACAACGACAAAACACAATAACCATAGCCAAATAGATTTAGTTCATGGCTAGGTTCCAAAGAAACACAAGATAAATAATCCCTAGCATGAACCTAATTGAACAAGAAAGAAAAAGATGAAGAATAAAGCTTGTCGAAATCTCCTTGCCCTAGATGCTTGTCGAAAATTCTCTCCTATTGCTCTCTCCCCCAAGTTGACGATATGACCTCTAATTTATAGGGCTAGGTCAAAGTCCTTCTTTGAGGAGGAAGTTAAGTTGGAATTAAATTATCTTTAAAGAATATAATTCTTTATTATAATTATATTCCTACAAGAACTTCTCGTATCTTCTTGGAATTTAATTCTTCTTTAATCTCTTCATGGAAATCAAATTCCTTTGGGATTTGGCTTTGCTCCACGTCATCTTGGGCTTGTCTAGTCATCAATTTCGACTACCATATCACCTTGTTCTTTGTCGACAATTGCCCTGGCAACTGGCTCGACGTCTCCTTCATGCATTGCCCTGGCAACTAGCTCGGCATCTCCTTCATGCATTGCCCTGGCAACTAGCTCTAGCCTTGCTTTGGCAAGTGATCCTGCACATACACGCAAAACACACCAAAGCAGCATCTTTTCCCACAAAAACTACCAAGTTATGTAATCAAGCTCAACGATGGAAGGACACATGGATTAATGCATGATTGATTAATTATGCAACTAATATGAGCCTAAGTCTAACAATAATATGAGTAAAAAGGGTAAGAAAAATAGTACTTTTGAACACTTATCACACCCTCAAACTCAAACTATTGCTTGTCCTCAAGAAATGCAAACTAACAATTGCTTGCCAAGACTTCAATTTTCACAAACTTAGCTTTGAACTTGATTTCAATTCTCAGAACCGGGGCACAAAGTATGATTGACTTTTCATTTTTTGAAAAACTTAGGAGTTACTCGGAATCAAACTATAATGCTTGTGAGTGTGTGCGGAGTTGTGTGCAAGTTGACTTTTCGGATTCTATGCAAACAAGAGGTTTTCAAATTATTTCATTGGGTTCTTTTTAACATGTTTTAACTAGAGCCAGTTTTGGGCACCTCTAGTGTTTTGTTTTTAGTTTTATTCGACTAGAGTCGGTTTCGGGCACCTCTAGTGATCAAATTTTTTTAGCACATACTAGAGCCAGTTTAGGGCACCTCTAGTGATCAATTTTTTTAGCACATGCTAGAGCCAATTTTGGGCACCTCTAGCATTCATCCAATTTTTATTCTAATCCCCCAATTTGTTTAATTATCAACCTAAGTTCACTAGAATTCCTTAAATCAATCAAACCACAACAATGTTTCATCAAATTTAGCAACATAGTAAAATTCTAAGTTTTTCCATGGTTATCCTAGAATAAAAATTCTATCAATTAAGTGCATTGGCAAAGTCATCATCGGATATTCATCAAATCTAGGCAATTCTTGTTCCAACTAAAGGCATGGCAAGCAATTTGTGTATCCTAAATGTAATACTTAAGATGAATGTAACTAAACATGGTAACTACTAATAACAATCCCCCCAAACTCGAGTGAGGCATTGTCCTCAATGCATGTATAAAATAAAAATAACGAAAAATAAAATGCAAACGAAGACTTACTCCGAGAGTTCGTTGTCGTGGATGATTAGTTTTCTTTTGGTCGGTGTCTTGATTCTCTTGCTTGAATGCGATGGTTGTTTTCTTGTTGCCGGTGGTGGAATCGATCCTCGTACGGGGTTGTCCTCATCGTCCTCTTCATTAGTGTCATTGGCTTTTCACTTGGAGGATTCAATTGATGCGGTCTTTGTTGGTGCAATGGAGGACTCGTCCGAATCTGAAAAATCAGAAAATGATTCCGTAGGAGTTGATTCGAGCATAGGTGCTTTACCTTTTGCTTTTGCAGTGGTTGCCGGGATATCTTTAGCTTTGGTTACCTTGGCATCTTCAGGGTTGGTTGTCGGGGTATCTGCTTGTGCAGGCACGATGTAGGTTGCCCCGGCATCATCTGTTGTGGTTGCCGTGGCGACTGCTTCATTGGTTGCCGGGGCAAGGACCTCGGCAGGAAAGATTGGGAATGACATACGATTGTCCGGGTATTTTTCTAGGATGACTTGGGTGATGGCATTGTTTTGCTCCTTCATGTACCGCATGAACATTATTCGCCGGTCATCAATTTTCCTTAGGTGGCTCACCAATGGTTGCAAGAGTGCTTCAAAGTGTCCTGGGGTTGATGGTCGAGTTGCCCGGGCGTTAGTTGCTTGGGCATTAGGGATTGCCGGGGCGACAGGAGTTGCCGTGGCAATTGGAGGCCTTAAAGATTTTCACGGTGCCTCTCCCATTAGCTTTCAGATTTGTGCGTGATTCCAACCGGAATTTGGTAGGGCCTTTTCATCGGTGGACTCACTTGGGACATGCATCTCCTTGAAAAGATTAGAAATTAAGCAAGGGAAGAAAAGAGAACCCTTATCTTTTGAGCTACATACAAAAATCTCATCACAAATAATTTTTCCAATGTTAATGATGCGATTATGCAAAATAGAATGTATGAGCAAAAGACATGGTATATCAACGATAGTATTGTGTGTGGTGGGTATTAAAGAAGTTTTAACAAACTTATTCCATAATTTTGCCTCGGGTTTAAGCCGAAGGCGATTTGCCATGCCCTTGTATTTACCGTCGTTCCAATGAGTTCCTGGTTGAGTGAGTTCTTGAAGCACCTTGTCGAGTTGCTTGGGCGTGATTTGATCAACGAAGGCTTGATGCTCGTCCTTCTCAATGTAAAGCCCGTAAAAGGTGTTGACATTTTCGGGGCTTATGAGTATGGCCTTGTCACGAACAAAAATATAAGGATTATCCGGGTTAGGTGAGTGAGCGTAGAATTCTCTTACCCATGAGATGTTGCCCGGTTTCGGTTGATGGTAAAAAATTTGCCACTTTTGATGTGCAATCCTCTCGAAGATGAATGGTTCAAGGCCGAAATCTTGATGAGAGTTAGAGTATTCAAAGCCTTATTCTTCATGAATCTTTCGGCTTTCAAACTTGGAGTGAAATCTTTCTTGAACCACCGGTGTAGCAAACTTCTTGTATCTTGGTTCTTTGGATGAACTAAAAATTTAATTTTGGATGTCATGGATGATCTTGGTTGTGAGTTTTGTAAAAACAAAGAAAATAAAAGAAACTAAAGAGTTGCAAGATAAAAAGTAGGAATAGGTTAAGGGTGATGGGTTTTTATAGAAAAGATAGGTGGTGAATATGGTGGGTGGGATTAGGGGAAGACGAAAAAAAGGGTTTTGGTTTAGGGAGAGGGTAACGGCAAGGGGGGTTTAATTAGGGTAAGTTGGAGGCTTTATATAAGCCTTAGATTCAGCCCATTAATTTCCTTGTTGAAGATGTTTTCCTTCTTGGATCAAAATTCCTCTTTATCTTGAACTCTTTTCCTACATTTCAAAGATAAATCAAACAAGGATTAAAATTAAAGATAGACTAATAAAAGAAAATAAATAATGATGTGTAAAGGGATTCTTAAACTTAAAAAGATAAAAAAAATCTATCCTAAAAATAAAATACTAATAGAAAAAAAATAGTTAGCTCGAAAAAAAAAACTAAAAAAACAATAAAATAAAAAATAATCCAAAATAATAAAAATAAAAATAAAATAAAAATAAAATATCGAAGGGAGAGCATGCTCATGCATCTCCTAAGTTGACCACTTCTTTGTTACGTTCCACATGGGCACCATTGTAGTGTTTCAATCTTTGTCCATTAACTTTGAATTTATGGTTGTCAGTGATGGACTTGATTATCACGGCACCATAGGAGAATGGTTTGACGACTTCGAATGGTCCCGACCATCTTGATTTCAGCTTTCCTGGGAAAAGTTTTAGCCGAGAATTGAATAGGAGAACTAGTTGCCCTGGCGTGAATTGCCGTGGCAATAGTTTCTTGTCATGCCATTGCTTTGTTTTCTCCTTGTAGATTCATGCATTGTTATAGGCGAGTGCACGGAATTCTTCTATCTCGTTGAGGTCCAACAAACGCTTTTGTCCGGCACTTTCCCAATCCATATTCATGGTCTTGATTGCCCAGTATGCCTTGTGTTCGATTTCCACCGGTAGATGGCATGTTTTGCCATAGACAAGTCGGAAGGGGGACATACCTAAGGGTGTTTTGAATGCAGTGCGATATGCCCAAAGTGCGTCATCTAGTCTTAATGACCAATCCTTCTTAGAGGGATTTACAACTTTCTCGAGTATACCCTTCAATTCCCGGTTGGAAATTTCTGCTTGCCTGTTGGTTTGTGGGTGATATGCCGTGGCGATCTTGTGTGATATGCTGAAGTTTTGCAACATCTTGGCAATAAGTCTGTTGTCAAAATGCTTGCCTTCGTCACTGATAATTGCTCTCGGCATCCCAAACCGTGTAAATATATTTTTCTGCAAGAATCGTTGCACGGTCTTGGAATCGTTGTTGGGAACTGCAGCTGCCTCAACCCATTTAGACACGTAGTCGATAGCAAGTAAAATGTAGAGGTTGCCGAATGAAGATGGGAAAGGTCCCATAAAATTGATCCCCCATACATCGAACAATTCCACCTCGATGATGTTTTAGAGTGGCATCTCATGTCGTCTAGAGATATTGCCCGTCCTCTGGCAACGATCACATTGCTTGTAAAAGTCTTGGGCATCTTTGTACAATGTTGGCCAATACAAACTGGATTGCAAAACTTTGGTAGCGGTACGAGTTCCTCCAAAATGTCCTCTATAGGGTGAAGAATGGTATTGCCAGAGTACATTCTGTTGCTCTTCTTCAGGGACACATCGACATATAACCTTATCTGCACATTGTTTAAACAAAAAAGGTTCGTCCCAAAAGTAATGCTTAGCATCATGGCGGAACCGCTTCTTCCCTTGATGAGTAAGGCCATAAGGTAAAATACCACAAACAAGGAAATTAACTAAATCCGCGTACCAGGGTATTACCGAGGCATGTGCTGCCTTGGCGACTGCTCCCAAAATTGCTGAGGCGTACGCGTCAAGGGCTGTTGCGGCATCGAGAGTTACCGAGGCGTGCGCATCCATGGTTGCCGAGGCATGCGCATCCATGGTTGCCGAGGCAACTAAAATTTGTTCATTCGGGAATGCATCGCATATCTCTAGATCCGCGTGCTCCTCCATATTGCGTTCTAAACTTGATAAGTGATCGGCCACTTGATTTTCTATTCCTTTCCTGTCCTTAATTTCAATATCAAATTCTTGTAAAAGTAATATCCAATGAATCAAACGAGGTTTGGCATCCTTTTTAGCAAATAGATATTTGATTGTCGAATGGTCCGTATGAACAATTTCCTTTGTACCAATCAAATAGGATCAAAACTTGTCAAATGCGAAAACTACAGCTAGTAACTCTTTCTCCGTTGTTGTGTAATTCACTTGAGCACTATTAAGACTTTTACTAGCGTAGTATATCACATGGAAGGTCTTACCTGTGCGTTGGCCTAGGACCGCTTCTACCGCGAATTCACTTGCATCACACATGAGCTTAAAAGGTAGCGTCCAATTTGGTGGAATGACAATGGGTGCCGAGGCAAGCTTTTTCTTTAAGGTTTCGAATGCTTGGGTGCAAGAATCATCAAAATCGAAGACTTTATCCTGTTCAAGCAAATTGTACAAGAGTTTAGTGATTTTAGAAAAATTATGAATGAACCTCCTGTAAAAACCTACATTTCCAAGAAAACTTCGAATTCCTTTAACCGAACTTGGTGGGGGTAATCTCTCGATCACGTCCACCTTTGCTTTGTCTACTTCAATTCCCTTGGATGAAATCTTGTGGCCGAGCACTATTCCTTCATCTACCATAAAATGGCATTTCTCCCAATTGAGGACTAAATCAGTTTCTTCACATCTTGCCAACACCCTCTCTAAATTGCCGAGACAGCTGTCGAAGTCATTACCAAAAACAGAAAAATCATCCATGAAGATCTCAAGGAAGTCTTCGACCATGTCTGAAAAGAGTGCCATCATGCATCTTTGGAAGGTTTCTGGGCGTTACATAATCCGAATGGCATCCTTTGGAAAGCATAAGTACTGTATGGGCATGTGAAGGTTGTCTTTTCTTGATCGTCTGGTGCTATGGCAATTTGATTGTAACCTGAATAACCATCAAGAAAATAATAAAAGGGTTTACCTGCAAGGCGGTCAAGCATTTGATCAATAAAGGGTAATGGGAAGTGATCTTTCATAGTGGCTTTGTTTAGCTTTCGATAATCCATACAAACCCTCCAACCAGTCACAGTCCTGATTGGAATGAGTTCATTGTTTTCATTACTTACCACCGTTATACCTCCCTTTTTCGGTACACATTGTACCAGACTTACCCATGTACTATCAGAGATAGGGTATATAATGCCGGCGTCAAGCCACTTGATGATTTCTTTCATTACAACCCCTTTCATGGCATGGTTCAGTCTCCTCTGGGCCTCAATTGAAGGTTTGTGATCATCTTCCAACAAAATCTTGTGCATGCACACTGCCAGGCTAATTCCCTTTAAGTCGGCAATTGTCCACCTTATTGCCTTTTTGTGTAGCTTCAACATTTTGATCAGCTTCTTTTCCTGCTCAGGCTGTAACTTAGAAGAAATAATTACAGGAAATATATTATCGGTTCCTAAGTATGTATATTTTAGTTGCTCTGGTAATTGTTTCAACTCAAGAATCGGTGGTTGTTCAATATAGGGTTTTTCGAGCTTACCTTCCTTACCTGAGTAATCCAGTGGTTCAAAGTATGTACCTGGTCGATTGACTAGCCAATTTTCCTCTTCTTGTTGTTCCTCATCGACCGGTTCTTCATACTCCTCAGGTTCCTCTTGATCGGCAATGTAGTTACCGAGGTAACTAAATTCCTCGTCGAAGTTAAACTCTGTCGTGGCATGAAGAAGTTGGCATTCTTCTGGATCATCGGCATGCCTTAGTGTTTGGAACACATTTAGTTTAACTTGCTGGTCATTCACTCTCATTGTGAGTTCTCCCTTTTCAACATCGATCAAGGTTCTCCCTATTGCTAGGAATGGTCTCCCGAGAATGATAGGTGCATACTCATCTGCTTCACAATCTAAAACGATAAAGTCAACGGGAAAAATAAATTTATCAACTTTTACCAGTATGTCCTCGATTTTTCTCTTTGGATGCACATAGGATCTATCGGCTAGCTGTAGTATAACTGTTGTAGGTCTTGCCTTCCCGATTCCTAGTTTCTGGAAAACCGATTTAGGCATCAAGTTTATGCTAGCCCCAAGGTCGCATAATGCTTTCCTGACATAGTGGCTTCTAATGGAACAGGGTATTGTGAAACTGCCGGGATCCTTCAACTTGGGTGGCATACGATTGTGCAACATTGCCATGCATCCCTCTGTTGCGGCAACTGTTTCAAACTCTCCTAGCCTTGTTCTCTTGGACACAATGTCTTTAAGAAACTTGGCATAGTTTGGCATTTGTTCAATTGCTTCCACCAATGGCAAGTTGATGTGGACTTGCTTTAGGATATCAAGAAACTTCTTGAATTGGTATTCTTGCTTTTGTCGCTTCAACCTTTGTGGGAATGGTGGTGGAAGTCGGATATCTTCGATCCTTTCATTGGTTTGGAACCTGATTGACGGTATTGCCGGGACAACTGGAGTTGCCGAGGCATTATCAATTGGGGTTGCCGAGGCATGCTTATCATAAGTTGCCGAAGCATCCTTATCGTCGGTTACCGATGCATGCTTATTGCCGGTTGCCGCGGCAATTCCTGGTTCAACATATGAGGCTTTGCCGCTAGGTTCGTCTTGATCTTTTTGTGGAGTTTTGTTTGATGAGCGGGTTTGAGCCTCTCTAAGTTGTTGGCCACTTCTAGTGGTGATTGCCTTATATTGCTCATTGCCAGTTCCTCTTGCGACTTCAGTATCGCTAGGTAAACCTCCTTGCGGTCTAGTATTCAAATTTTGAGCAAACTGTCCGACTTGATTTTCCAATGATTTGATTGCCGCCTCTTGGTTTTGCAATCTCATCTCGGTCCTGCTAATAAAAGCATCAGTTCTTTTTATGAAGTTACTATTCTCATCCATATAAGATTCAGTTTTCATCATAAAAGCATTTAGAGAATTTTCCAAAGAACTAGATGTTGTCGGTTGTTGCTGCGGTAACTGTTGTCGTGGCATATTCTGCTGGAATCCCGATGCTTGTGCATTCTGATTGTTCTGGTTTAGAGCATTGTTGGGATTACTCCATGAAAAATTAGGGTGCTTCTTCCAAGCTGGATTATATGTATTGGACATCAAATTGTTGTTCCGATTGTAATTCCCCACATAGAAGCTGGATTCCGGATTCTGCATACATTCAGAAGAATCATGGTTATCACCACATAACTCACAAAAAGAATCCATTACCTTGACCTCATGTGTGTTGTTTGGTTTTTTCATGTTCTGGACCATCTTGGTTAAAGTGGCCAATTGTGCCGAAATTGAATCTGATGATCCTAGTTCATGTATTGTGGCTTGGCGTCTAACTCCTCTTCTTCTAGTAGAGGGGAATTGATAATCATTCTTGGCCAGCCTGTTTAGAATTTGCATTGCTTCCTCCGGTGACTTATCTAGGAGTATACCGTTTGCCGAGGCATCTAGCATCATCCTTGTTGGTGTATTCATGGCGTTGTAAAACATTGTTACTTGAGTCCACACCGGGAATCCGTGTAGGGGGCATTTGTGTAGAAGTTCTCTATATCGCTCCCAAGCCTCGTACATGGATTCATCATCTGCCTGCCGAAAAAAAGTAATGTCGTTAAGAATCTTATCAGTCAAATTTGTAGGATTAAACTGAGCAAGGAAATCACGACAAAGATCGGTCCAAGATGCTATTGATCCTGCAGGAATGCTATTCAACCATGCTTTCACCCTATCCCTCAATGAATAGGGGAATAATCTTAATCGTAAGACATCGGGGGTGACTCCGTGTATTTTGAACGAGTTGCAAATCTCGAGGAAAGATTTGAGATGCTGTCGTGCATCTTCAGTTGCTGAGCCGCCAAATTGACCAATTGTGTTGATCATATTAAACATTACCGGTTTCAACTCAAAGTGGTCGGCTTCAATTTCAGGTGCGACAACTCATGGATTAAGTCTATCAAGATCTTCTTCAAGATAGTCTCGAATAGTTCTGTTTCGTGCAAGAATCACTCCTCCTCCTGCTGGAACATCTTGATTCATATTGCCGTCTTGATTAGCCATTGCTACTCTTATCCTTCGTCTAAGTCTTTGTAAGGCTCGTTCGATTTCTGGATCAAAAGGATATTCTGGTGTAATCGGTCTCGCCCTGGTCATATACCATTGCAAAACCAAAGTTTGTTAGGCCTTTGAATCTTAAACAAGAAAAGTAAAAAGAAAATAAAAACAAAGTCGCTATTGCCAATCCCCGGCAACGGCGCCAAAAACTTGTTGCGCGTAATAAGTGCTATGCAAATGTGCAAATATACACGTTGCAAGTTATAGTATAAAAGATATCGTCTCCACAGGGATTGGTGCCACTTCAAGAATCTAGTCTCTTGCACTGTAAAAAGTAAAAACACAAATAAAAGATTATAGGAGTTTTAACTAATAACTAATCTAGAAAACAAATAAGTAAAAGGCGATGTAATTAAATGAGAGAGATAGGCCAGGTTATCTTGAGTTGAGGTGTGATAGCCAATTGGATCGTCTTGGTAAAAGAGTGCACGGGCAGCTCAGTTGCCGTGGCAACTTGCACAAGGGGTTGCCTTGGCAACTAATCGATGGTTGCCTGGGTGACTAGTTGGGCAACTACTTGGGCGTTTGGGCAGCAATCTTCAAGGTTCGGCAGAGCATTCTTCGATGGTTTCTTCTTATCCCTAAGTCGAAACTCTAGCTACTTGTGCATGCCTTGATAATACATCCCTGCGTGAATCAAGGGTGAACAACAACCAATCTTGCGCTCCTCTTAGCCGTTGAAATCCTTAACTTATTCCTAAGCCGGATTAATCTTCACCATCAATAGATTGAATAAAGATCATATTCATTCGTTTCTTCAATCTAACTCTCCTGATATTAGATAAATAGATGAAGTTACGAGATCCTCTCCCAATTCACTCGCAAACAAGAATAAGAACCAAAAATGAATAAACCTTGAATAGAAAAGTGCAAACTCTTATTACCTAAACAAAATCCAATAGTTTCTCAGAACCACAAAACACAATAACCATAGCCAAATAGATTTAGTTCATGGCTAGGTTCCAAAGAAACACAAGATAAATAATCCCTAGCATGAACCTAATTGAACAAGAAAGAAAAAGATGAAGAATGAAGCTTGTCGAAATCTCCTTGCCCTAGATGCTTGTCGAAAATTCTCTCCTCTTGCCCTCTCCCCCAAGTTGACGATATGGCCTCTAATTTATAGGGCTAGGTCAAAGTCCTTCTTTGGGGAGGAAGTTAAGTTTGAATTAAATTATCTTTAAAGAATATAATTCTTTATTATACTTATATTCCTACTAGAATTTCTCCTATCTTCTTGGAATTTAATTCTTCTTTAATCTCTTCATGGAAATCAAATTCCTTTGGGATTTGGCTTTGCTCCACGTCATCTTGGGCTTGTCTAGTCATCAATTTCGACTACCATATCACCCTGTTCTTTGTTGACAATTGCCCTGGCAACTGGCTCGGCGTCTCCTTCATGCATTGCCCTGGCAACTAGCTCGGCATCTCCTTCATGCATTGCCTTGGCAACTAGCTCTAGCCTTGCTTTGGCAAGTGATCCTGCACATACACACAAAACACACCAAAGCAGTATCTTTTCCCACAAAAACTACCAAGTTATGTAATCAAGCTCAACGATGGAAGGAAACATGGATTAATGCATGAATGGCTAATTATGCAACTAATATGAGCCGAAGTCTAACAATAATTTGAGTAAAAAGGGTAAGAAAAATAGTACTTTTGAACACTTATCAGTGGTGAATATGGATCTAATTTTCTTAAAGAGATGTATGAGAAGAATGGAATAATACATGAGACCTTTTCTCTTTATTTTCCTCAACAGAATGACATTGATGAGAGAAAAAATAGAACTTTAAAAGAGATGATGAACTCTTTGTTAATAAGTTCTAGGTTATCTGATAGTATGTGGGGGGAAGCCATTCTCTCGGCCAATCACATATTAAACCGAATGCCTCATAAGAAATTAGATTGTATCCCATACGAACTATGGAAAAAATATGCACCAAATTTGCAATACCTGAAAGTGTGAGGGTGTCTGGAAAAAGAAGGTTTACCTGACTTTAAGAAGACCACTATCGGTCCTAAAACCGTTGTTGCATTGTTTATAGGGTATGCTACGAATAGTGTCGCATACAGGTTTATGTCTTTAAGTGACTTCTCAGTTTGTGAATCTAGGGATACATTATTTTTTGAGGACCCATTTCCTCTTAAAAAAACCTAGATAAAATGTTGAGACACAATGATAAAGTCATGTTCCTACTTCTTCTAGTAGTCCTGCCAAAGAGACTCTAGAGTTTGAATTAGAGCCTAGAAGAAGTAAAAGACAAAAAGGTAGCCACAACCTTTGAACCAGATTTTGTAACTTCCTTTATTACAGAAATAATTGATTTAGACACTATAAATGAACCTATAGTTCAATTTTTCATTTTAGACGAGGATCCAAAAAATATAATGAAGCTGAAACCCCCTTGACCCAACCTAGACGCCCAACCGAACCAAGAAGGCTACATTAGGTTTGCTGTAGCAAATCGAAGAGAATACAGCAAAACCCAGTCTATTTTTTCCTTTTTATCTTGTCTAGATGCCAATTATTAACCCTACATGTTCATGTAGACATCAGGTGCAACCCCAACTTAATCGGGTATCAATTAGACATCCAATTGATCACATATGCAATTTAGGGACCAAATTGCAAATACAGAAAATTTCAGGATTAAAGCTCACTTTTAAGTTAGCAACCGTTAATTATTCAGGTTCCAATCTTTCATTTCAAATATCAACTCAATCCGTTCATTGTATTGCATACATTCGCATTGACAAGATTCAGGGACTAAATTGCAAAGAAAACAAAACTGCCCAAAGTGACAATAGCAGAAATAATGGTCATCCGTACCGATACGGGTAACCCCGTACCGATACAGATTGAAACACCCCATTTCGGTACACCACCATGCCGTATTGATACGCCTGATTGAATTACCGAACTTTTGAAAACACCCCTTGCTATACCGGTACGCTAAGACCAAAATGGCCTAGGCGTATCGAAACACCAACCCTCGTAGCGATCTTTCAAGCCTAAAAATGCCTAGTCGTATTGATACGGTCCCCCGCGTATCGGTACGCCTGGACCTATAATGTCACATTTTGCTAGTTTTTCAACCTAAAAGCATACTCTAACCACTCCAAATGCTTAAAACACAACACCAACATGCCAAACATATCTCAAGCCAACTAGCATCACAATCCTAACAACACAACAAGGTTTCATGCATCAAAAAGGAAATCTATAGGCATGCTTCCTAATATGCATCCAACCAACATATCAAAAGATAAACCAGCACCAAAATCAATCCTTAAAGGCCACTTACAACCCAAGAGCAACTAAAGAAACATGCTCAAACAGGGACTTCCGCAAAACATCTCCCAAAACACAACAAGTACCCCATTGCCCTTATTCATCATAGTCTAGTCTCTAACATACTTTGGAAACAAGTCTCGCCAAGATCTTCTTGCTGCCTCTCGGGACTTTAATTCTCTGCATTGATGGACAAAGAGAGCGTAAGCACACATGGCTTAGTGAGGAATGCACATAACAAAACACCATCAATGCATTTAAAACCATTTACTTCACATCATCCTTTAAAACATCATGCCGTTTTTAACACATGCACTTTACATCATTAAAACCAGCATATTAAATCATATGCTACATG
Source organism: Hibiscus mutabilis (assembly GCA_019671005.1). Classification (NCBI taxonomy): domain Eukaryota; kingdom Viridiplantae; phylum Streptophyta; class Magnoliopsida; order Malvales; family Malvaceae; genus Hibiscus; species Hibiscus mutabilis. Next base: position 11,255,367 of record CM033720.1, read on the forward strand.
TATCATTAGTCAACAACAAGTCATATTGCTAACCCTCTACTTAAGCCTTCCCATGCATTACTACCAAATGCAAAGCTCAAGGAGAAACATGTATAAATCATATTATACAACGTAAAACATTTCAATGATACATTAACAATTATATTGGCTTACAAGTGATCATTAAACAAGTCCATTACAAAAAGAGTTCATCGGATACACGGATTCAAAAAGTGTTAACCCAACACTTCAAGCTGTCTCAACCGGAATAGTGATATAATCACAATTGCGGTACATTAACAACCGGGTACACTTTCAACCCACGGGGACACCCACCCCTTTTATCGGTTAGATGCTTAACCCACTAACAGGAGTTTTTGGCACCGTATAACCCCTCAACCGTTAGGTTACTTGGATAGAGTATTCGGTATGCCGTATAAACCCCTCAACATCCAAGACGACTTGTTTACAGTGCACTCATTCCTATGGCCGACCAACTATATCCGATAACAATTTTAAAACCACATCACTTGCCAATATAATTAACCAAATAATATTTATCTCATTGTTTTTAACAAGCATTAAACCATGCAATTTCCAAAGCAACAACCATGCTTTAAAACATAAGTATAAACCATACTTTACAAGGATCACGTACCATGTGCACCATCAGCAAAACATGCTTAAAAATAGTATATTGAATACTTTAAAACATGCTTAAACAGTAGGTACATGAACACTAAACCAAGTGCATAAAATCATTCGAACGAGCACGACCGAGAGAGTAAAACCACCTTATACTTACTTTCGAGTCTGGGTAAGCATTTCAAGCTCTACTTTAACTCCCAAAACTCTGTTTCGATAACTTCAAAACGCTTTAAACCATGTTTTCACTCACCGATACGTGAAACCTCGATTTGCCGACGCGAAATCAGGTATCTGAAACCTCCAACGCTTCTCCAAACACTTTCGGATCAACCTCCCCTGTTTTTACCACAAAAAATAGAGGATTAATGCATCATAATGCATTCTAAACAAAACAACTACAATCCTTCTCGAATTTCCACAAGACCTTCACAATTAACCCTCCACAACAATCGAAAACATAAACAAGACACTTTGATTCACAACCCAGCCAACATCTATCAATCTAACACCACTTTCAACATCAAAGCACACCTAAAAACATATCCAAAACAACCTACCACCTCCAGCAACCTTACAACTATAGAAACACCACAAAACCTCAAAACTAACAACCTAAACAAATAGAGATTCTTAAGTTTCGGGATTCCATTGATAAAAATCACTTATCAAAATTATTAAACATCCAAAATATAAATCAAAGCATCATTAATTACTAGAAATTAGATCCAATCCGTGAATTAACTCATTTTCCCCAAATAACTCAATTAAACATTAAAAAATCATCAAAATCAGATTAGAAACACAAAAACAAGGATCAAATGCTTGAGAATTTTAGTAAAGAACCATACAATAGAGGAGATCTCGGACCTTACCCCTATTGTGAAGTTTCCCCATCAATTGATTTGTGAAAAGCTAAGAAAACACAAGATTATTGTAAGATTTTGTGTAAACAATCGATATAAAACAATTTGAAACAATAAAATCAAGATAAAAATCACCTCACCTCTGGAAATTTGATGAAAACCTGAGTGTTTGGCTGAGGAGAGAATGGAGAGAAAAAGTTGAGAGAAAATGACGTGATTTTTGTTTTGGAAAGTAATAACTAATTTTTAACAAAAATCCTCTTTAATCAATAATTAAAACACATGTTAAAATATCTTCAATTAAGAGAAAAACCTTCAGAAACCAATTGGAAAAATAGCTCCTTAAAGATTCTAAGTATTTGACCCTTTTCATTTTAGTCACTAAGGAATCACAGTTTTCAAAACTTTCATTTTGGTCACTAACCAAAATGTCCATCTTCCAAAACTCGTTTTACAAAACCGATATCACCATTATTAAATACATAATTAATAATGATTTTAGAGCATTTTTCCATAATTTTTCCAACACCAAAAATATACAATCCCGAAATTGAATCAAATTTCTACTCTGGTCCACCGGACCGTCTAATAAACCACAAAACCGCTAAGCCCTAAAACCGAGACGTTACAACTCTCCCCCAGTTAAGAAATTTTGTCCCCGAAATTTACTTGGAGGAAATAGGTGTGGAAACTGTTTCACCATATCCACTTTAGTTCCCACGTGGCCTCCTCAACACCGCGATGCTTCGACAACACCTTAACAAGCTCTACTGTCTTACCACGTAGCACCTTACTGTTGGTATCAAGAACCTCTATCGGTTCTTCATCGTAAGATAGGTCTGGTCTCAACTTAATCTCCTCCACCGGTATGACATGCGACAGATCTGACCTATACCTCCGTAACACCGAAATGTGGAACATAACATGAATATTTCCCAACTATGGAGGTAGCCACAAACGATACGCAACAAGACCCACACGCTCAATAACCTCGTATGGTCCAATGAACCTCGGGCTAAGCTTTCCGCCCAAACCGCAACACTTTTTTCCAAGGTGACACTTTCAAAAACAATTTATCACCCACAACGTACTCTATATCACTACGCTTCAAATCTGCATAGGATTTCTGGTGATATGCAGCTGCTTTTAAGCACTCACATATCAACTTTACCTTTTCGGTTGTGCCTTTCAAAACATTGGGCATCGACACAAACTTTTCCCCCGCTTCTGCCCAACACACGGGCGTACAACATTTCCTGCCATACAATGCCTCATAAGGTGCCATCTGTATGCTATCATGATAACTGTTATTGTAAGCAAACTCCACCAATGGTAACTGGTTCTCCCATGTTCCCTGGTACTCAATAACACAACACCTCAGCATATCCTCGAGAATCTGAATCATGCGCTTCGACTGGCCATCCGTCTGAGGATGATACGAGGTACTGGAATTCAATCGAGTTCCCAAAGCACGATGCATACTCACCCAAAACCTTGCGATGAACTGTGGATCCCTATCCAAAACTATAGATTTGGGCACTCTGTGCAAACAAAAAATCTCAGAGATGTACAGTTCAGCCAACTTGTCCAAGGTATATGTAGTATGCACTGGCACAAAATGCGCACACTTCGTAAACCGATCCATAATCACCCAAATGGAATCCTTTTTGGTCGGCGTCAAAGGCAACCCAGGCATGAAATACATGGTGATCCTTTCCCATTTCCATTCCGGTATCCTCAACGGTTGCAACAACCCGAAAGAAAACTGATGCTCAGCCTTTACCCGCTGACAAACTATACACCGAGCAACGAAATTAGCTGCATCCTTCTTCAGTCCAACCCAATAGTACTCCTCTTTCAACCCTCGATACATTTTAGTACTACCGGGTTGCATAGCAAAAGGACTAGCATGTACCTCTGTCAAAATAGTATGCCTCAACTCTTCGTCCTCATGCACCACTATTCGACCTTTGAAGTACAACACCCTATCACCGTTGAAATGAAAATCCGTAGGATTTCCATCCCTGATATCTTCCACATGAGTTACCAAAATCCCATCATACGATTGCTTCTCCCTAATCATCTGCAACAAGGACGGCTTCACCTGCAACTCAGCCAACAAACTCTCCTCATTCGTCACACTCAACCAAGCAAACATGGCTCTCAACTCCATAGCCGTTTTTCTACTCAAAGCATCCGCCACAACATTGGCCTTCCTCGGATGATTCTCAATGGTCAGATCATAATCCCTAAGCAACTCCAACAATCTACGTTTCCTAAGATTAAGCTCCTTTTGTGACACAAGATATTTCAAACTCTCATGATCCGTATAAACACACATTTTTAACCATAAAGGTAATGCCTCCAGATCTTCAAGGAAAACACAACCGCTGCAAGCTCAAGATCATGAGTAGGGTAGTTACGTTCATGCACCTTCAACTGCCTAGATGCATACGCCACTACCTTACCCTCCTGTATCAACACACAACCAAGCCCAACATATGACGCATCACTATAAACAATGAACTCTTTCCCCGGTTCTGGTTGAACCAAGATTGGACCTCTTATTAAGGCTTTCTTCAACCCTTCAAAAGCTCACTGCCTATCTTCCGTCCACTCAAACCAAACATTCTTTTGTAGCAACTTTGTTAATGGAGCCACCAAACTAGAGAACCCTTCCAAAAACCTTCGGTAGTAACCCGCCAAACCAAGGAAACTCCTAACCTCCGTTACAAACTTGGGCCCCTTCCAACTCATTACAGCCTCACCCTTATGCGGATCGACACGTATTCCTTTGGCTGACACAATATTCTCGAGGAACACAACTTCCTTAAACCAGAACTCACATTTGCTTAACTTAGCATAAAGCTGATTAGCCAACAGCGTCTAAAGCACAATTCTCAAATGTCTATCATGATCCTCCTCGGTACGAGAATACACAAGGATATCATCGATAAACACAACCATAAACTGGTCCAAAACTCATAAAACACTCGGTTCATCATGTCCATAAAAGCAGCTGGTGCATTGGTCAAACCAAACGGCATCACAGAAACTCGTTATGCCCGTACCTCGTACAGAAGGCTGTTTTGGGCACATCCACCTCCTTCACCTTTAACTGGTAGTACCCCAACCTCAAATCTATCTTGAAAAACACCGAGGCTCCCTTGAACTAATCAAACATGTCATCTATCCGCAATAAGGGATACTTGTTCTTTATTGTCAACTTATTCAGTTGCCGATAATCTATACACTTATGCAACATACCATCTTTCTTCTTAACAAACAGCAATGGTGCTCCTAATGGTGAGATACTGGTATAATGAACCCATGGTCAAGCAACTCCTACAACTGTGTTTTTAACTCTTTCAATTCCTTTGGAGCCATACGGTACAGAGCAATAGATACCGATACCGTACCCGCAAAGACCTCGATGCCAAACTCTACCTCACAGTCATATGGCAACCCCGATAATTCCTCTGAAAAAAACACCCGAAAACTCATATACGATGCGAACATCCTGCACCCTCAACTCCTTTGATCTAGGATTCATAACACAGGCCAAATAAGCCTGACATCCCAAATCCAACATTCGACTTGCTTCCAAGGCTGAAACAACATTAGATAAAAACTTGGCATTCTCACCAATAACCACCACCTCATAATCATCCGACAACCTCAAGGATATCCGTTTGGTCTCAAAATCCACCACAACCCGATGTTCGGTTAACTAATCCATACCCAAAATCACATCAAAACCATGGAATGGTAACTCCATCAAGTCCACAACAAACACATGTCCCTGAACCATCAACGAACACCTACGATACAACCTCCTAACCACGACTGTTTCCCCAAGAGAACTAGTCACTCTAACACCCACACTAAAGATTTCAACATATATTTCAAGAAACTCAGCATGCTCACTCAAAATGTATGAATAAGTAGAACCAGAATCAACTAACGAATAGAACGACAAAGACTATAGGGTAAAAGAACCCACAATCACATCAGTGTCATTGCGACCCTCACGGTGCGCATACACCCTAGTCGGTCCACCTCCCTCAGGCTGGATAGCAACAGTATGAGCCCCAGTCCTCTGCCCACCATCTCGACGCTAAAACGGTCTGCGACCACGACCATGACCCCTCTGTAGAGCAACAACAGGTGCAGCACCCTGTCCACCTCGAGCCAACAACGGAAAATCACGTCTATGATAGTCTCCTAACCTATAACTCCAACAAGCATTAGCTACTAAAGGCGTAGGTTTCTGACCCTCCATGACCAAACGCGTGTAATCTCGCCTCAAATGATCTCGAGATCCACAAACCCAATAAGTGCTAAACGGGGCTCTAACCTGGGCACCCTGCCCCTAGACTCCACATCCCACAACACCTCCGCCATACCTCGGCCCCGGGCGAAACCTCCTGTCATTGTGTCTCTTGGCCTGACCACCGCTATAACCTGAATCAACAGCCCTCTTACCCGAGCTAGAACCTCGCGATCTAGATGCCAAACCCAAATTCTGGTCCGCATCCTTGGCTCGTGAACCCAACACATCAAAGTCGGTGTAATCAGCAGCAATCATGTATGTCTTAACATCCTGCACAAGCCCATAGCAAAAACGATTACATCGAGTACGCTCGTCAGGAACCAACTTAGGTGCATACTAACTCAACCTCACGAACTATACCCTGTACTTCGCAACAGACATACTGTCTTGCACCAGAGCCATAAACTCTCGTTTCTTCTCATCCTGGTATCAAACTCCCAAAAACTTCTTCTGAAATACCTCGCAAAAGAACTCCCATGTCATATCATTGGTCGCCATACCAGATATCGTGGTAGTCCACCATGTATAAGCATCACCCTACAGCAAGGAAACAACACAGCCCAGCTTACGAGCATTGGTGCACCCTATCTGGCCCAGTATCCTCTCAGTACTGGTCAACCAACCCTCGGATGCCACAGGTAACAAACCTCGAAACTAAACTCTACCCAAACTACGAAGATGCTCAAGCGGCATACCTTGCCCCTCAACCGGTGGTGTTGGCACACGAACAACCGCAACTGCTACTTGAAAGGCTTCGGTCATGGCATGTATCAACGGTGCCATATCACCCATCCCTGGCCCAGCCAGCGAAGATGGCACTTGTTCAACTCCCTCCGGTGGATTAGGTGGGGGTAGTGGCAACCCTCCATGAGGTACAACTTCTCCATCAGCATCCTTCCAGTGGTAGCAACAATCCTACCCGATCGTAACTCTCTCCTCGGTCCTATTGTGCTAAAATATATCTAAGGCATGATAATTGTTGCGCGTAATAAGTGCTACGCAATTGTGCAAATATACACGTTGCAAGTTATAGTATAAAAGATATCGTCTCCACAGGGATTGGTGCCACTTCAAGAATCTAGTCTCTTGCACTGTAAAAAGTAAAGACACAAATAAAGGATTATAGGAGTTTAACTAATAACTAAACTAAAAGGCAATAAAGTAAAAGAATAAATGAGATCAAATGAGAGAGATAGGCCAGGTTATCGTGAGTTGAGGTGTGATAGCTGATTGGATCGTCTTGGTAAAAGAGTGCACAGGCAACTTGCACAACGGGGTTGCCTTGGCAACTAATCGATGGTTGCTTGGGAGACTAGTTGGGCAACTACTTGGGCGTCTGGGCAGCAACCTTCAAGGTTCGGCAGAGCATTCTTCAATGGTTTCTTCTTATCCCTAAGTCGAAACTCTAGCTACTTGTGCATGCCTTAATAATACATCCCTGCGTGAATCAAGGGTGAATAACAACCAATCTTGCGCTCCTCTTAGCCGTTGAAATCCTTGACTTATTCCTAAGCCGAATTAATCTTCACCATCAATAGATTGAATAAAGATCATATTCATTCGTTTCTTCAATCTAACTATCCCGATATTAGAAAATAGATAAAGTTACGAGATCTTCTCCCAATTCACTCGCAAACAAGAATAAGAACCAAGAATGAATAAACCTTGAATAGAAAAGTACAAACTCTTATTACCTAAACAAAATCCAATAGTTTCTCACAACCACAAAACACAATAACCATATCCAAATAGATTTAGTTCATGGCTAGGTTCCAAAGAAACACAAGATAAATAATCCCTAACATGAACCTAATTGAACAAGAAAGAAAAAGATGAAGAATGAAGCTTGTCGAAATCTCCTTGCCCTATATGCTTGTCGAAAATTCTCTCATCTTGCTCTCTTTTGAGTTGTCTAAATTCCCCTCTCTTGCTCTCCTTCAAGTTGACGATATGGCCTCTTATTTATAGGGCTAGGTCAAAGTCCTTCTTTGAGGAGGAAGTTAAGTTGGAATTAAATTATCTTTAAAGAATATAATTCTTTATTATAATTATATTCCTACTAGAACTTCTCCTATCTTCTTGGAATTTAATTCTTCTTTAATCTCTTCATGGAAATTAAATTCCTTTGGGATTTGGCTTTGCTCTACGTCATCTTGGGCTTGTCTAGTCATCAATTTCGACTACCATATCACCTTGTTCTTTGTCGACAATTGCCCTAGCAACTGGCTCGGCGTCTCCTTCATGCATTGCCCTGGCAACTAGCTCGACATCTCCTTCATGCATTGCCCTGGCAACTAGCTCGGCATCTTCTTCATGCATTGCCCTGGCAACTAACTCTAGCCTTGCTTTGGCAAGTGATCCTGTACATACACACAAAACACACCAAAGCAGCATCTTTTCCCACAAAAACTACCAAGTTAAGTAATCAAGCTCAACGATGGAAGGAAACATAGATTAATGCATGAATGGCTAATTATGCAACTAATATGAGCCTAAGTCTAACAATAATATGAGTAAAAAGGGTAAGAAAAATAGTACTTTTGAACACTTATCAATAATCATTTCAAAACAAAAACAGCCAGGCCAGCCTCAAGCAAGGATCCAAGACTTTCATTCAAAAATAAAACTTTCTATACTATAATAATAAAGCAATGGGTACCCCAAAACTTCCCCAACATAGCATACAACAGTCAACATTCATATATCAATCACCGTGCATATCATCCAGCGTACATACAACAATCACAGTACAAATCAAATATGGCAACATCACAACAACCTCCCAAACAAACCAAACCTGGCTCTGATACCACAAAATGTAACCCCCTTAACCCGGCCTAGACGCCCAATTGAACCAAAAAGGCTAAATTAGGTTTGTCGTAGCAAACCGAAGAGAATACAACAAAACCCGATCCATTTTTTTCCTTTTTATCTTGTCTAGATGCCAATTATTAACCATACATGTTCATGCAGACATCAGTAAACGCCCAATTGAACCAAAAAGGCTACATTAGGTTTGTCATAGATGCCAATTATTAACCCTACATGTTCATGCAGATATCAGTGCAACCCCAACTCAATCGGGTATCAATTTGACATCCAATTGATCACATATACAATTTAGGGACCAAATTGCAAATACAGAAAATTTCAAGATTAAAGCTCACTTTTAAGTTACCAACCTTTAATTAGTCAGGTTCTAATTTTTCATTTCAAATATCAACTCAATCTGATCATTCTATCGCATTCATTTGCATTGAAAAGATTCAGGGACTAAATTGCAAAGAAAACAAAACTGCCCAAAGTGACAATATCAGAAATAACGGTCATCGTACCGATACGGGTAACCCCGTACTGATATAGATTGAAACACCCTATTTCAGAACACCACCATACCGTATCGATACGCCTGACTGAATTACCGAACTTTTGAAAACCTTGATGATCGTACGATATGGCTCTTTGGGCATTTCGGTACACAAGTTTGGGCCAAAAAAGTTGATTTCCAGTAGTTGAGACCCGTATCGAAACACCTCTTGCTGTACCGGTTGTAGCGATGTCCCTCTTTACTTCTCATCGCTAAATAAAAACGAGGCGGTTTTTCGAAGGGTGTTTGTGAAAGGGTGTTCGTGATTCTTTTGGATAAAATATTTATTCCATGGGGTTTTAAAAGAAACCGCATTTAAAAATGGAGTCGCCACCGGCCACTTAGGTAGGCCGGACACCATAAAACCAGAGATTCATAAAGATTGGGTTCGGGAGTCGGTTACGGATGGGGAAGGATTAGCACCTCATACCGCCCAAAATTGGTACTTTAATAATTACCGCTTTATTAATATTGGATTTTCCGGATTAAAGTGACGATTATTTTTAAATTCGGTCATAATTGCGAATAAATTTTAAGGGTCCCGTTATCCGAGGGTAAACGCCCAACCACTATCACTACGCCTGATACTGGCCCCGTTTACGCTCGGATAAAAGGGCACCGCATTGACAATTTATATATCATATGCAATATTAGTAGCAAAAATATAAAACATGGCAAAATATTTAAATGCAATAAAGATTGACATAACAGAATACTAATCTAACATAAATAATATACTAGACTAGATCATGCATATATACATATTAATCTAAATAATAGATAAAAACAACTGTAACATGTCAGAATAACAAGGCAGGAATAAGTGCGTATAGACGAACAAATATTTCAAAAAGACATGCATACTAGTAATAAAACATATTTCAACATATATGGGACAACATATCGTACAAAAAGGGTAAATACACTAACATGTAACCCTAAAAAACAAGAAAACATACACACATATAAAAATACAAAATATGCCATGTACGAATCAACTAAAACATAACATGCTTAATATGAATAACCGGATAAAAAAATACATAACTATCGTAAACTTAATACACATATACATTTAAACATAAAATACGAGGCAGATACGAGGGATATAAAATAAAACAATAGAATACATCAACATATACGCTTATAATACGAACATGAGTATTTACAAAGAAACAGGACTGAAATGAAAGAAAAATAAAAGTCAGTGGCAGAAATTAAAGAACAATAATATGTAATTTCAGGACTAAAATGCGAAGTAAACTGAACATAGAAGGATCAAAGTTGTAATTGGACCAAGGGGCAGACTCAAAATGAAAAGTTCAAAAACGCAGGATGGCTAAAGGCGTAATTTTACCATTTAAAAACTGATTCAGTGTAATTTAGGGACTAGATTGTAAGCTTTTGAAATATCAGGGGAGCGGGATTGTAATTATACCATGCGGCGAGACAAAACTGAAAATATTGGAAACGCGGGGGGATTAAGTGTGTGATTTACCTATTTCAAAAAATAATAACACCTATATAAGCCATCTTTTTAGGCTGAAATCAAATTTTTGGCCATTCGTTTCATTTCTTCAGTTTTGTAATAACCCATGTTCTTCGTTTTCTCTCAACTATCCCCTAAAACCCAGAATCCGGCGGCCGACCGCCGTGTTCTCTGCCGCCGGCCGCTGCTAACCGGCGCCGACGAGCCTCCAAAACACACCAAAATAACCCCCTTTCCATCCTCGACACGAATCCGAGGTTGGATTCAGAGGATACACCTCTATTCGCCCTAGATCTAGGAAATACGAACAAAAAAAAACACTTTTAAACCTAAAACAAAACTACCAGGGGTCTTCCCCTTCCTTCAGTTCACCATCTCTGGCTTGGGGAAGCCGAAAGGCTTGTCACTGAGGAAAGGAGACCCACGGACGGCGACGGTAAGACTTCTTCTCTCTCTCTTTTTTATGTTTATCTCTTTGTATATGCATGTAAAAAAATAAGAAATAGAAACAAGTGTTTACCACTGGACTGACTTTCGATTATCACTTGACTGGTTACAACTTTCGGTTTTTTTTTGTTACAAGATCTCTGTTCTCTCCCCTGTTTTTTTTTGTTACCACCTTTCTGTTACAACTCTCTGCGTTCCCTTTTTTGTTATTAGATCTCTGTTTCGTATATATCCTTGTCTTTGTTTTGGTGCAAGTTGCATCTTTCTTTTTCAGATCTGGACTGACAAACTTATTGCTTGTTGTCTTTGGCATGTTCTGAGCATGGTGGTTGAAGATCGGCATGGTGGCGGTATGGGTTTTCTACCAGCGGCCAGACGTGTTCTCGGCCGTTAGATCAGATCAGATCTAACGGTCGAGATGGCTTGAAGGACGAACGGCCTGGATGAAGCCTCGATTTGATGAGACGGCTCCAGATCTTGCCACGTGGAGCTCCGCAGTCGAGGAGTCAGAACGCGTGGGGCTCACGCGCGCGTGGGATATTAAAGCGTCCGCACGTGGACCACACACGCGCGTGGCACTTGAACGGTCCATACGTGTGGAACACGAGGCTGGCAGATATTTTTGACTTCTTGGTTGGATCGTGGCCGTTGGATCAGATCTTGATCCAACGGCCCACAGTCACCTGCACACAATAATTGTAATTAAATAGGATTTGGGTTTGGGCCTTGTAATGATATTTGGACTTGGACTGTAATTTTTATTTGGGTTTAATATATTTAATTTTTTTGATTTCATTTTATATCAGCCCAATAATATTAATAATAATATAATTATAACAGCAATACACATACATGATACAAACATATACTTATACAAGTATAACATATTGGCATACGTATATATAATCCTACACATAATTAACATAACATCTATATACACTAAACAAATACGCTCGTACTCTAGATACATACGCGACACACATATATCATTAATATGTATACATATATAGCTTATAATATACATGCACACCATACCTTATATATATTAGTTATACTCATGCAAACAATAAACATATAATATAATAAATATACATGCAACACTAATATGTATTTACAGGTAAAAATGAGTGATTACAGTTGCCCCTCTTTGCTTGTTCTCATGGAATGGGAAACAAAGCAAATATTCATAAGCACTCATTTTTATCAGACTTCCCTGTTTGTAGCTTTGGAAAAACGTGTTCTTTTGGACATCTCCGCTCTTCCTTGGCTGAATCTTCAGGCTCGTAAGTTCTTCCTATATAGAGCTTCGTCACCTTCCGATCTTGGAGCTACAGGCTCTTCCTATATAGAACCCTTCACTTCGAGACTGTAAAGCTTGGAGTCCTTCCTATATAGAACTCTTCGCCTTCAACGCTGGTTTCTCCTATATAAAACCTTTTGCGCCGTTGATGGATTCTTCCGACTGGGAGTTCCTCCTATATAGAACTGCTAGTCTTCAAACCCTGGAGCCGTCAATCCTTCCTATATAGAACTTTTGGCGTCTGAAATCTCAGGGCTACAGGTTCTTCCTATATAGAGCCTTTCATTCTAAGACAGTGAAGATCGGAGCATTTCCTATATAAGACTCTTCGCTTTCAATACAAAAGGTTTCTTATATAACCTTGTGTCATAGGTGAATTCCTCCGACTGGGAGTTCTTTTTGAAATTCTAGATTTAGGGTTCTCCCTCTATGGAACCTTTCACTGGGGCTTGAAAATGCATGTTCCTTTTTTTTACGAGGCTGTTGCCATTTTTGGACCTACGCTACTAAGACTGCCGCATCATGCCCGAAGGACTTACTGATGGCCCGAAGGACTTATCATCATGCTCGAAAGACTTACTGATGGCCCGAAGGACTTAACATCGTGCCCGAAGGACTTACCGATGACCCGAAGGATTTAACATCTGGGTCTCACGCCGCTATGGCTGCCGTTCTTTGGGGATTCACGCTGATATGCTGCCGCATCATGCCCGAAGGACTTACTGATGGCCCGAAGGACTTATCACCACACTCAAAAGACTTATTGGTGGCCCGAAGGACTTAACATCGTGCCCGAAAGACTTATCGATAACCCGAAGGATTTAACATCTGGATCTGACACCGATATGGCTGTCGTTCTATGGGGACTCACGTTGATATGCTGCCGCATCATGCCCGAAGGATTTACTGATGGCCCGAAGGACTTATCACCACGCTCAAAAGACTTATTGGTGGCCCGAAGGACTTAACATCGTGCCCAAAGGACTTATTGATGACCCGAAGGATTTAACATCTGGATCTGACGCTGCTATGGCTATTGTTCTATGGGGACTCACGCTGATATGCTGCCGCATCATGCCCGAAGGACTTACTGATGGCCCGAAGGACTTATCACCACGCTCAAAAGACTTATTGGTGGCCCGAAGGACTTAACATCGTGCCCGAAGGACTTATCAATGACCCAAGGATTTAACATCGGATCTCGACGCCGATATGGCTATTGTTCTATGGGGACTCACGCCGATATGCTACGCATCATGCCCGAAGGACTTACCGATGGCCCGAAGGACTTATCACCACGCTCAAAAGACTTATTGGTGGCGAAGGACTTAACATCGTGCCCGAAGGACTTATCGATAACCCGAAGGATTTAACATCTGGACGCAATGCTGGCTATTGTTCTATGGGGACTCACGTTTGGTATCTTTGCCGCATCATGCTGAAGGACTTACCGATGGCCCGAAGGACTTATCACCACGCTCAAAAGACTTATTGGTGGCCGAAGGACTTAACATCGTGCCCGGGACTTATCGATGACCCAAGAATTTAACATCCGGATCGACGCCGCTATGGCTATTGTTCTATGGGGACTCACGCTGATATGCTGCCGCATCATGCCCGAAGGACTTACTGATGGCCCGAAGGACTTATCACCATGCTCGAAAGACTTACTGATGGCCCGAAGGACTTAACATCGTGCCCGAAGGACTTATCGATGACCCGAAGGATTTAACATCCGGATCGACGCCGCTATGGCTATTGTTCTATGGGGACTCACGCGCGATATCTTTGCCGCATCATGCCCGAAGGACTTACTGATGGCCCGAAGGACTTATCACCACGCTCAAAAGACTTACTAATGGCCCGAAGGACTTAACATCGTGCCCGAAGGACTTATCGATGACCCGAAGGATTTAACATCTGGATCTGACGCCGATATGGCTATTGTTCTATGGGGACTCACGCTGATATGCTGCCGCATCATGCCCGAAGGACTTACTGATGGCCCGAAGGACTTATCACCACGCTCAAAAGACTTACCGATAGCCCGAAGGACTTAACATCGTGCCGAAGGACTTATCGATGACCGAAGGATTTAACATTCGGGATCGACGCCGATATGGCTATTGTTCTATGGGGACTCACGCTGATATGCTGCCGCATCATGCCCGAAGGACTTACTGATGGCCCGAAAGACTTATCACCACGCTCGAAAGACTTATTGGTGGCCCGAAGGACTTAACATCGTGCCCGAAGGACTTATCGATGACCCGAAGGATTTAACATCTGGATAACACGCTGCCATGGCTGTGGTTCTTTCGGGACTTTGGTAAATTCTTCGATAATTCTTCAAATACCTGTTTAGGAACAAGCAAAATTGACATGCCCCTATCTATATGATGCATGTAATGTTGTGCTTTCTTTCTCCTCTTTTTCTTTTTTTCTTTGTTTCTTTTTCTCCCTTTTTTGCTTTTTATTGTTAATCTTATGTCCTGAAAAGTCATTCTTCCGATTTCTCTATTTCCTTTTTTTTTACGGTATGCTCAATTTTGATCTTCATTTTGTCAAATTTTGCTCAATGGGCATCCGCTCTTGTTCGTTTGCACGAGCACCCGCCTTTTTCTTCTTCGGGTTTCATGCGCTTCACCAACAAACATTATATCATGCGTGTGCAGAGATTCTTACTATTCTTTACATTCAGATTGCCCCATTCGATCGTGCTCGGCTATCTTCAGTTCTTTTGACCCAACATTCTGAGTATTTGTTAATTTCATCATCGGGGTGAGTGAAATGCTTCTTAACCTCAATCTTCTTATTGCCTCTTGACGGACACCATTCATCGATCTCTGTGCTTTAATTCTTTGGAGACTCACTGTTTATTTTTTACCGTCCCCTCACTTTGTAAGCTCATTCTTGTCATGTTTCGTCCTTCATTTTCCTGAACCAAACAAGGCATCGTGGCTGGAATTCGCTTCTTGTTCTTGAGCTGTCTGACACCTATACCTCTGTTATCATCTTCATTCTATGCATTGTGAGGTCATTTCTGGTTAGGGGCTCCCATAGTATCCGCAACCTTGTGCTCTAGATCTTACCCCTGAAGTAATACATGGAAATTTTTGTTGCTTTAACTTGTCAATTTGCTGATTGGTGTTCCACTGAAGGGTATCATTTAGATTAACATACAAGATTTTGAAAACACAGCATAGAAGCTCTGGATATCATGTGCAAGAGTGGCTTAGATTCAACCACTTGGTAATTCAAAGATGTGAAGTCTTCCCTGGTGACTCGGTTCATCCTCATGATTATCGCGTT
This sequence comes from Hibiscus mutabilis, assembly GCA_019671005.1. Classification (NCBI taxonomy): domain Eukaryota; kingdom Viridiplantae; phylum Streptophyta; class Magnoliopsida; order Malvales; family Malvaceae; genus Hibiscus; species Hibiscus mutabilis. The sequence goes on from CM033720.1 coordinate 11,271,105, forward strand.
GCTGCAGGGTGCTACTCTTTCTCAATTCTCATTATCTACTCCGCCCCAAAAGGGTAGGCTTGTATAACCACTTGAGCGCAGAGAAATATTACTCTAGGAATAGAGTTCAGGCGGTAAAAGTAGTCTTAATTTTTCCTATGATATCGCCTATTTTTTTTTTTTTTTTTTTTTTTTTTTTGCTTTTATCATTATTTGAGGAAATCAATTCGTCACGATCCTTTGTCTTGAGGACAACGATGGAGCAAACAAAGACGCCCCAAGTTACTCGGCATAGTCACGATTTGAAAATATTACCATCACTCATGAAGCTAAGGTTTCTTGAATTGGATGATATATCTCCACCCTATCGCTTCAGCGGAGTGCCCTAAAATTTCCATACTCTTATCCGAACAAGCCTATTACCAGGTTTCGAACATAGGAGTACTTTTTATTATTATTTTCTCCTCATTTATTTTTATTTCTTTTTTCTTTCTTTTCTTTTTCTCTTCTTATTTTGTTTTATTTCTTCTTTACTACCTAGAAGATTATGCCTAGAGTTTCAATTTCAAGCAACTCTACATGGTTGACATTTAGAGCTTTTTCATCCTTGAACATCATCGAAAGAGTAATAATCTCGCTTTGCTGACCAGAGTCCGGTGGGGAAGATCACACATCATCGTTGTCACGACATCTATCTAATGTCACATCTTGCAATTGATATCCAGTGTCCTACAACGGCGAGAAAATATCTATGTGCTTTCAAAAACATTATATGTTGTTTAAATGTGTTCTTTATTGAAAATAAAAATCAACAAACATGCCCCATCACAAAAGATCTTTGCCACATGGGGGCCACATAGAATTGATTCCTTGTATTACTTCAAGAAGGTATTTTAATGTAGAGACATCTCTGGCTTCTTCAGCACTATGTAGATTTGCTTCTCATCCTTGGTCTTCCACTGCTTGATCAGCTCTTGCGTCGGGGTTCCATCATTGACCAGCTTCTTGATTTCCCTCGTAAGGTCTACATTTTCTGGTGGGATGCCCCGGTGCCCCCATATAGAATTCGCATGTGCTACTCGAGTCAAAACTATGGGCATACAGATCAGGTGAACTCTTCATCGGCCTAGGAACAAGATAGTGACCCTCTACCAGATGAGGCCAAATGTCTGAGATAGATATTCCAAACACTTCCAAATTTGTGCTCGTTCGAGGAATTTTCCTTGATGACCCCGATTTGTCAGTCTGTCTCCTTCTTTTACGGCCACGCGAACCCTGGAGATGACACTCATTTACCTCTCCATCTTTATCTACCTTATCTTCGCTTCGGTCCTTAGACTTTAGGCCCAATTTTCCTTATTTGATTGCATATTCTATCCTCTCTCCAATCGTCATGAAATTTTCGAATCCGTTTCTCGATTTCTCCAACATCACATCGAAGAAGGGAGAGGGAAGCGTTGCATGAAATAGGGGAGTCAACTCTTCTTCCGCTATAGGGGCTGGACTTGGGTCGCCAGACATCGCCACCTTAATGCATATTCCCTGAAGCTTTCATTTGGCCTCATTTTCTCATTCGAGAAATCTGGCGATGTGGTGCTAAATCTAAAGCATATTTGTATTGATCCAAGAAGGCATTAGCGAGGTCACCCCATGACCTAACTTGGTTTTTTGCTCAAACGGTTATACCACATTCTTCGCTGGTCCCGTCAAAGCTATCATGGAAATAGTGGATCAACAATTCTTCGTTCTTCATGTATCCTTCCATTTTTCTACAAAACATGGTTAAGTGAATCTTCGGGCAGCTGGTTCTGTCATACTGCGCAAATCCGGGAACCTTGAAATCTGGAGGAATGACCAAATCAGGGACTAGGCAGAGTTCCCTCGTATTGAAAACATTTATCTTCTCTTTCTTCTTAAGCTCTTTCTCGATTTTTTCTTCTAACTAGTCAAGCCTCGACTCTTCAATTCGTTCCATTTTCCGATTAATTCTGCCATCGAACCCCATGTATTAAATGATGAAGTGCCATGCGATGATAAAACAATGCAAAGAACGTGATGCAAATGCAATGCATGAATGCAATAAAGCATTGATTCCACAAGTGATTTGTCCCTATAGGACATCTTTCATTCAGACCAAGAGGTTTCATTACATCCGGTATTAGGGTTTTACAGATAGCGGTGAGCCCTGGCACCTAATGTCTTGACCTCATTCAATAGTCCCGTCAGTTTTCCTTCGCGGTCCAATGCCGGATCCATATTCTGGCTTATTGGTGCTGCTGCATCGGCTAAATCTGCTACCTGTTGAGCTACTTGTCGGGCTTGAGTCGTAACCATCTTCATGTCCCGGTCTTTCTCCCGTATTGTTTGCTCGGCCTTTTGTAGCTTAACGGTCATTGCCCCAGCACGATCTCACTGGTACGTAAAGCAGTCTCGAGCCTCACTATTTGTTATTTGAGTGCTGCGTTTTCTATTTGGAAGGCTTGTGATTCATTCCTTTCCTGGTGCAGACTTGATTTCAGGATATCTTCCATGGCCAGACTGCTTTCCAACTCATTTTGGACAATGTCGCGTTGGCCCTCAGCTTCTTCCAGCTTCTGTGATAATGATCTGACTTTATTCTTACTATTCTTGCATTTTTGCTTCCAGCGTTCTGAACCGTTCCTCAGCTGAATCATACCATTGACCCACTCTTCCGCGGTGTCACCCAGACCGAAACTCTTGAATTCAAAGTGCAGCTTCTGGTATTCGTCTTGTACATTATTTGATTTCATGCTCAGATTGTGCCTCTCATGCTCGAGCTGGTCGCGCTTGTGTGCAAGTTCATATTCTGAGACGCTTTTATTCTTGACTCCTAACTTTATCCCGCTTGAGTGACCTACTTCTGTATTACCTGAACCTTGGGCTCGGTATTGACCTTCCTTCGACTTTGCCCCTCGGACAACGGCTGGCTGGCTAAAGAATCGGGGTTGTCCGTCTTCGAAACCCAAAATTCCCATTCTGATAAGATCTCGAACTCTGTCCTTCAGGGCCCTACAATTTTCAGTGTGATGACTCGAATCGCCTATGTGGTAGCTGCACCAAACACGACTATTGTAATCTTTCGGATAAGGAGGTTTTCTCGGTACAGACTTCATTGGTATGATAAGGTTCCTTTCAACAAGCAACGGAAGTAACTCGGTGTATCTCATGGGTATAGGATAATGTCTTCTGATGTCATTAGATTCTCAAACTTCCCCTGGTTTTGCCTCTGTTCCCTAGGTATCTTCCCCAGATATGCTACTTGTCTGCTTCTTGAGATTGATCACAAAGGGATTCGATTTGTCATATTTAATGGTGTTATCTATTTTGACATTCTGACCATTCTGTTCCACATTCTGCTCCCCGACCGAATCTTTTCTGAGTTCGACATGCTGCTTGCCTTTCATCATGGCATTCATCTGGTCCATCATCTCGGACATCTGCTTCTTTAGTTCTTGTATTTCATCTTGTTTGTCACCAGGATTAACACTGCTTACCGAATCTTTCTGGTGTCCTTGAATGGTTCTTCTTCGGCTTCACTGTCCTAGTCTTGGGATGGAGCTTTGGAATTAGACCCCCTTCCTTCAGGTCAAAGAACCTTTGGTCCATCATGAACAATCTTCTATTATGGGAGAAATCACTCGGGAATCAATGCCCCCCTGGGTAATGCGAATGCAATGATATGCAAAAACAAAGCAAAAGAAAACAAGTCAGTACCGGACAAAAATGATAAGTATGTAATAAAAGGGCAAATTAAATGCGATAAGCAAACAAGGCAATCCTATTTACATTCCATCTAAGACACCTAGGTTATCCGCATGGCTCTAACAGGGTGGGTTTCTACGTGTTCTCTACATGCAGTTTTGGTTCTAGGAGGTACCCGAATTGTCCTTGTTGTCCTCTACTAAGAGTAGCAAGGCCCCCGATCATCACCCATTATAGGCTCCTTTCAACCGGGTTCAATTCAGGGGGACCCATTCGCTTATGCCCGTACGAAGGAACGATATCCTTACGAAAGCATAAGGTACTCGAGCCCCGAAGGTACTTGCTAGGCCCATACGGGAGAACGATATCTCCACGAAAGCATTAGCGTTTTCCCCCCACTTAAAAAGACGGGTTTATATGCCATATTTTAAATGCGTTAAAATAAACGTGCAATTATTACCGAATGTTAATTTAATAGTCACTTTAATCCGGAATTTCCAATATTAGTAAAGCGGTAATTATTTTAAAAGCTTGACTCTCATTTGTTTTTTTTTCGAAAAAACAAAAAATGTCCCCAGCGGAGTCGCCATCTGTAGCGATGTCCCTCTTCACTTCTCATCGCTAAATAAAAACGAGGCGGTTTTTCGAAGGGTGTTTGTGAAAGGGTGTTCGCGATTCTTTTGGATAAAATATTTATTCCATGGGGTTTTAAAAGAAACCGCATTTAAAAAATGGAGTCGCCACCGGCCACTTAGGTAGGCCGGACACCATAAAACCAGAGATTCATAAAGATTGGGTTCGGGAGTCGGTTACGGATGGGGAAGGATTAGCACCCCCACACCGCCCAAAATTGGTACTTTAATAATTACCGCTTTATTAATATTGGATTTTCCGGATTAAAGTGACGATTATTTTAAAATTCGGTCATAATTGCGAATAAATTTTAAGGGTCCCGTTATCTGAGGGTAAACGCCCAACCACTATCACTACGCCTGATACTGGCCCCGTTTACGCTCGGATAAAAGGGCACCGCATTGACAATTTATATATCATATGCAATATTAGTGGCAAAAATATAAAACATGGCAAAATATTTAAATGCAATAAAGATTGACATAACAGAATACTAATCTAACATAAATGATATACTAGACTAGATCATGCATATATACATATTAATCTAAATAATAGATAAAAACAACTGTAACATGTCAGAATAACAAGGCAGGAATAAGTACGCATAGACGAACAAATATTTCAAAAAGACATGCATACTAGTAATAAAACATATTTCAACATACATGGGACAACATATCGTACAAAAAGGGTAAATACACTAACATGTAACCCTAAAAAAACAAGAAAACATACACACATATAAAAATACAAAATATGCCATGTACGAATCAACTAAAACATAACATGCTTAATATGAATAACTGGATAAAAAAAATACATAACTATCGTAAACTTAATACACATATACATTTAAACATAAAATACGAGGCAGATACGAGGGATATAAAATAAAATAATAGAATACATCAACATATACGATTATAATACGAACATGAGTATTTACAAAGAAACATGACTGAAATGAAAGAAAAATAAAAGTCAGTGGCAGAAATTAAAGAACAATAATATGTAATTTCAGGACTAAAATGCGAAGTAAACAGAACATAGAAGGATCAAAGTTGTAATTGGACCAAGGGGCAGACCCAAAATGAAAAGTTCAAAAATGCGGGATGGCTAAAGGCGTAATTTTACCATTTAAAAACCGATTCAGTGTAATTTAGGGACTAGATTGTAAGCTTTTGAAATATCAGGGGGGACCGGGATTGTAATTATACCATGCGGCGAGACAAAACTGAAAATATTGGAAATGCGGGGGGATTAAGTGTGTGATTTACCCATTTCAAAAAATAATAACACCTATATAAGCCCTCTTTTTAGGCCGAAATCAAAATTTTGGCCATTCGTTTCATTTCTTCAGTTTTGTAATAACCCATGTTCTTCGTTTTCTCTCAACTATCCCCTGAAACCCAGAATCCGGCGGCCGGCCGCCGTGTTCTCCGCCGCCGGCCGCTGTTAACCGGCGCCGACGAGCCTCCAAAACACACCAAAATAACCCCATTTCCATCCTCGACACGAATTCGAGGTTGGATTCAGAGGATACACCTCTATTCGCCCTAGATCTAGGAAATACGAACAAAAAAAACACTTTTAAACCTAAAACAAAACTACCAGGGGTCTTCCCCTTCCTTCAGTTCACCATCTCTGGCTTGGGGAAGCCGAAAGGCTTGTCACTGAGGAAAGGAGACCCACCACGGACGGCTGACAGTAAGACTTCTTTCTCTCTTTTTTTTATGTTTATCTCTTTGTATATGCATGTAAAAAATAAGAAAGCGAAACAAGTGTTTACCACTGGGTGACTTTTGATTATCACTT